>VMDR010000994.1:0-156547 GCA_007922815.1 Macrotus californicus
AGAAGTGTCTGTTCAAGTCTTTTGCCCATTTTTTAATTGGGTTTTTGGTCTTCCTGGAGTGGAGTCGTGTGAGTTCTTTATATATTTTGGAGATCAAACCCTTGTCTGAGTCATCATTGGCAAATATGTTTTCCCATATAGTTGGTTCTCTTTTCATTTTAATGCTGTTTTCTTTTGCCATGCAGAAGCTTTTTAATTTCAAAGGGGGAAGAAGCATAAAATGGAGTAAAAATAGCCTCTTTAACAAATGGTGTTGGGAGGTTTGGACAGCTACTTGCAAAAAAATGAAACTCGACCACCAACTTACACCATATACAAAACTAAATTCAAGGTGGATAAAAGACTTAAATATACACCATGACACCATAAAAATCCTAGAAGAAAACGTTGGCAGGAAAATATCAGATGTTCCTCGCAGCAACATCTTTAATGATGCGTCCCCTAAAGCAAGGGTCATAAAAGAAAGAATAAACAAATGGGACCTCATCAAATTAAGAATATGCATTTTGACCGGACTCCAGGCAATCTGCATGCTCAGTAAGGTTTAAGAGTCATGGGTACGTTGGATGAGGTTCTGCTACTTAACAGCTGTGTGACCTCAGGCAAGTTATTCAACTTCTTCATAGCTCAGTCTCCTTATCTGTAAAGTTGGGATAATAATAGTATCTGCTCAAACAGTTGTTGTGAGACATTAGTTAACACATGTAAAGTGCTTAGAATTGTGCCTGGTACCTGGTAAGTATGCAACAAATGTTAGTCATTATTACTATTGTCTTTGATGCATTTGGTAAATCCCGTCAAGGAGAACTGGCTGGCTTATGGTGACAGAGGGAAGAAGTCGGGAGAATATATGTTTGTGTGTGTGGTGGGATAGAGAGAAGGGCACTGATAACAAGAGGAATAACTTTGGTGATTGCTAACAAAAAATTCAATTATGAGGGCATTAGGTCAAGCTCAGGGTACCCAGAACTCTAGGATGAGTAAATGGTCATTCAAATAATGTGTTTATTAACACACACTATTGCCAGGCCCTTTGCTGGGTACTAGAGACAGTGGTCTGAACAAGACAGACAAGGCCCCAGCCCTCAAATGCGTGCAGGTACTTCTGCAATGTCTGCTAACACTGAGGGAAGTGAAGGCCTATCGATATTGTATTACTCTGACCCATTTGGACCACCCCATTCTGGGGCCTTGGAAATTTGGTTTGGCTTTCTCCTTAGATCTTTTTAACATTATAGTTTTCCGAAACTCTTCTTTCTTCCACAGACAGCTCACAGTGGCTGCATCAGCTGCCAAGCTAAGCACATTAAGAGTAAGAACTAGCCATCTTAGAGGCCAGTTGTCCACATTCCCCGTTTTCTGGAATTGTATTGCTAAAAGATAGGTCTGATCTTGTTACCCCTCTTGTTTAGAAACCACTAATGGTACACAAGGCCATTCACACTGTTGCCCTAAACTATCTGACAGTCTCATTCCAAATGCTCACCCTTGCCTACTATGCACTCTACACCTTAATTGCAAGAGTGGTTAAAAACTGGGACCCATTCAGAACTGGGTTTCAAATCCAAGCTTTGTTGCTTACTATATATGTGAAACTGGGCAAGTCATTCAACCCAAGCCTCAGTTTTTGCATCTGTGAAATAGGAATACCAATTAATTTAAAAAGCTATTATTACTCCCTATCAAGCACTATTCTAAGCATTTCCCATCTATCGATTCACTTAATCTTTCCAGCAGTGCTATCTCACAGCATTGCCGGAAAGATTAAGTGAGTCAGCACATGAAAGTGCCTAGAAGTGTGCCCAATGTGAAGTAATGTTAGCTACTAATACTGATGCTAATAACACAACACAAACAAGTCTTATCGTGCCTTCATATCTTTAATAGTTTCCTTTCTCTGGAATGAGCAACTCCCCTTCTCTATGCCTCAGATATCTAGTGTTCCTCAAAAAAACCCAGCTTTTCAGGCTCCCATACACAGAATAAATCATCTCTTCCATACCTGTTCTTGTAGCACTTTAAAAACACCTCCCTATCTCTTACTTATCCTAGTTCCTTGAAAATAATGTTTGCAGATCAGGCTCCACCACTACCCTGTGGGCTTCTCAGCAGAAAAGATCCTATCTTACTTCATATCACTAGCGCTGATTCTAACATACAGAACATCACAGGTACAAAATGAATGTTTGCTGAATGAATAAATGAAGGTCTGACTGAGTTGTTAAATACTTTCAGAAAAAGGCCTAGAGTGAGAAACTCCAGAGAGAAGGCATATTGAAGGATAAAACAATCTGGGTGTCTTCTACCTTGCATCCCCCAACCCCTGAACACAAAGCCATTTACCAGCACAGGCTCCCCCATTGTCACTGGGTGGATTGTGCCTCCCCACCAAGAATATGCCCCAATCCCCTCTTGCTGTAGACACACCACTCATCTCTGGCAGCGACAGAAATAAAGAGGATTACATCATTTGTTACAACAAAATGGTTATTATAGTAATAAGTATAATTAGCATTAGACAATTACAATAATAACACATTTCCTTGCAGCAGAGGTACGTTTTTTAAAAACAGGTTTATTTAATGCCCCCCTCATACACCCCCAAGAAAAAAAACAACTCTTTTTGCAAAGATCAGAGGCTTCTTTCATTCTGCTGAGATGCTATCTTAACGAAGGAACATTATTGACAAACCCCATAAATTGGGAACAGATTCCCTTGGAGCAAAAACTCTTTTGCTCTCTTTCTGGTTTCTCTGGGGTAAAGAAAACCTTGTGCCTCTCTTTTGAAGGATTAGGAAAACTGGTTGAAGGGTAGAAAAGATGAGGCCAGAGAAAGACAAAAAGAAAAGAAATATCTTCTCAAACAGCTAGAGCTTAACATCCATCCTCGACTATCTCCCAGCCTTTCTTCCGGCTGCACACACCAGGAAGGGAAACAGGCCAGTTACTCATAGTGGTGTATGGGTGTTTCAGGTAGTTTCCCAAGCTCTGATGGAGCAAGAAGCATGGGTAAGATGGCACAAAGGCCAAGGAAGAAATTACAAATGGATGATGAACAGGACATTTATTCCACGTGGACATACCACAAATCAACTTAGTTATCTCCTGCTTTTTACAAAAATATTTGGGAGAGCTTCCGATAACATTCACAGCAAGATTGAAAAATTAGATGAGTTAAGTCAGGATAGGCATAGACATTTTATAAACTTGTTGACAGACACATGAGTGTGTGTGTACTTTCCATACATGTATACAAACATAGGCACACCCCATGTGCACACATAGACATGTACCTCGTGCATAGTAGGCTCTCAATAAATATTTGGTGAATTAATAAAACACACCTACCCCTAAAGGTACAGAAATATAAAAGTGAAAAAAATAACTCAGATACAGACATGTAAATACATATAAACATTTATACATAAAGTATATATGTGAATACATGCCTCATATATATAAAACAGACCACTATTCATACTTGTATATACATGTAGTACACATACCATTTTACACACATACACATAAATTTAAACCTCACCCTTTTACAAATGACTCAGCCATAGGTGGACATATAAGCACTTTGCAAACCCAAATATACATTTAAAACATGACCACATTGCCATATACATGTGCAAGTGCATACTCACATAAAAACATTCATACGCATAGACAGGTGCATACAGACTACACACACACACAGGAAATCAAATAAGAACAGCTATAAAGATAAGTGTCTCTGCTCATCACTCTTATCATCTCTAAGTGACAGTACCCAGAGGCATGAACTTAATCTAGGGTGCTAGCCCATCACACCCAGTTTAAGAGAAGGCAAAAAGTTTGGGCCACCCACAAGGGAATCTGTCTGTTTCTGAACCCATCCATACAAGTGCATGTCTTGTCCAAGTACCCTAGGATTTCAACTTCACCACAGATCACTGGGGGTGAATTGTGTGCTGACCTACTTTCCCAGGTGAAACTCCTCTTCACCCTCATTGACTCCCAGTATGTGGTCTATATTTCATCAGACTTCCCCTGTGAACATTCTTCTATTCTCTTTGAATTTTCAGCCAAGTAAGTTGCCCCATACACCAGGGATACTCCCCTGTCTTCACCCACCACCTCAGCAGAGAATATCCTCTTTCCTCTCTTGATATCAGTGCTCCTCTCTTCCAAGGGGCCTTCTCAGATCTTTCCCTTAAGACATTAAGCTACATAAATAGCTTTCCTTTCATGTAATGTCTAAAATACACTAAGTCCAGCTCTCTTTAATCACTTACACAGGTTTAATGTGTTATTTCATTTTTGTATGTCTTTTACGGGTATGTCAAGATATCTATTTTAGATCTTATGTTTCTGATTCTTGGGGGATTGGATCTGCCTGGATGCCTTTTTGTACAGTGGCCAATACTTGTTGGATATTTTCATTCTATCCCCACTCTATCTTTACAGGAACCCTGTCTTAGGTGTTTCAGGAAGATACACAGAATAAAAGAGATGTTACACCTTCTTAGGGATTCTCAAACTGGTAGTAGAGAAAAAACACTAAGAAACAAACAGAATAATAAGGAAAAAAATCTATAATGTCAGAACTAGAAGAGGATTATGAGATGATTTAATCCAGACTCCTCATTTTTTAAGTAAAGAAATTGAGATCCAGGGAAATGAAGTGACTTACCCAGAGTCACCTAGAAAAATGAGTGGCAGAGAGGGTCCAGGTTCCTATCTCTTAGGCTAATATTCCTTTCACTATAACAGCATTTCCCAAACTGAATTTCACTAATGTACTCAAAAGTGAAGAGACTTTTCTTTAAAAGAGGTTCTGTGGTCTAATAATATAAGCCTCCTCATGGAGATTCAAAATGAATATTAACATGTTTAAGATTCTGAGAAGTCCTGCAGTTTAAGATTTTCGTTTTGTCTAGTCCAGTGTTTCCTAAACTGACCTGATCACATAATACTTTTTAAGACACCCCTTGTAACATCACATAGGACTTGAGCGTTTTGAGGATTGCACAGTTTAGGGAGCCCAGCATGCCTCTAAACACAAGGGGGAGGGTCTGAGTTGGGTTTCTTCTAAAACAGAGAGGGAATGAATAGAGCACAAACATGATCATAAGACTGTCTCCTTTCCTATGGAGAAAAATATGAGCAGGGTTCGAAGTAAAGGAAGGTGGGGATATCCCAAGAGGCAGAAATGATTGATCAAAGGCTTAAAGGGAAGGACATGATTAGGATTCAGAAATCAAGTTCTTCCAAAGGTAGAAAAGGAAAGAAAATATTATTATTATTGCAAGATTCTAGGAAAGGAGGATTTCAAATCATTTAGTTAAAAGATGGAAGCATCAGACCTGGCTGGTGTGGCTCAGTGGATTGAGCACCAGCTTGTGGACTGAAAGGTTGCCGGCTCACTTCCCAGGCAGGGCACATGCCTGGGTTGTGAGCCAGGTTCCCAGCTGGGGGCGTGCGAGGAGATACCAATCTATGTTTCTCTCCCTCTCTTTCTTCCTCCCCAAACTCTCTAAAAACAAATAAACAAAATATATATTTTTAAAAAGATGGAAGCATCAGCATTGTCCATATCAAGAGTTGGCAAGCCCCATGGCCCTGATTGGGAGAGACAGTGACTCCGGGAAGGAAAGTTCTGGAACATGGGCCCTTAGAAATCTTGTCTGACAGCGGACACTGGGTCAAACTGCGTCAAACCAGCAGTGTGCTGCAACTGGTTCATGCATTCCCAAGAGCTGACTGTAAAATGTTCAAGAATTTTTGAAGCTTGTTATTAAACACAACCATTATTTAAAATTAAATTATATAAACTTTTATTAAATAAATTATATTTAAAAAGCTAATAAATACTCAAAAAAAAAGAGTTGGCAAGCCCCAATCATGAGAGGGGAGAGCCTCACACATAGTAGGCACTCAATAAATATTTGTTGAATGAATGAATCAATGCAGCAAGCTGATTTGCCTCAAGCAATGAGAGAGCCCAAACCGAGTGAATTCAAAGTTATTTCTAGTCTTCTGCTAACTTAATGTTATATGGGAAAAAAAGAGTAGGAATATATGACCAAAGACTTATAACCATTGGTTCTTTTATTTCCATAGGGTCTGAGGGATTTTTCCTGGCAAACCCCAGCCACAGAACTGAGCACAGTTGGTGGAACAAATGAGTCAGGTTGAGCTGTTTGTTTGTTCTCCAGGGCAAGGACGTGCAAGAGTCAATAAACACACTGGAGCCTCTTTGACTGGGCCTTGGAGCAAGAAATCAGCTTGTTTGTTCTAGAGAATTTGAACTTGGGTCAAAATGGCTCTAAGGACCTCCCTTCCCTGAGGTAGAAACCTCCAGGCGCAACTGAGGTCATCTACTGGGCAGCCAGGTGCTCCACCTAACAATGCATTCCACATAAGAAGTACCTCACCAAGCTAATTTTGTCTTCATAACATGCAGTGGACACATCAACCTGCCACCTATGAGTTGCAAGATGTCTTATTATTTAACACAGGCCTCACATTGTTAAGCACCAGGTGAAGGCTATGGTACATCCAAGTTGGTTCACAAGGTTACAGATCCCAGGACTAGAAAGAACCCTAAGAAGTCACTTCAAATACCCCCCTGCCTCTAAACAGGATCGCTATACCCATCCACCTCTAAGTCAGTTTTCTTTTCTTCTTTCCTCTCCCCAAGTGCAGAATTAATTTCAACTTTCTTGGACTGTCCAACCCCAGCTGTAGTCAGGCAACAAGATAAGATACCCTCGTGCATTCCAGGCCTTGTTGTTAGAAAGCTCCTAATCTAAGTAAATTGATAGAACAAAGATATCTATGAACCGACTTCAAAATTCTCATTAAGCAACCAAGCAGCAAATGCAAACCAACAAATGAGTCAAAAAGATGAAGACCCAAGAAGCATTCAAAAAAAGAAAAAAATTACTTAGGAAAGGCTTCCTGGGCTGCAGAAGATGAAAGGAGCAGAAAGGACAGGAAACTGAAGGTATTCCAACCTGGGGTGGGGATGTGCTTAAGGGATCCCAGGCCTCATAGGCCAAAAAAATGTCTAGCATGGACCAGAGGCCAGGAAACAGCTGGGTTTGGCTAAAGTAGACAATGAGGACTGGCAGAAAAGAACTGAGTGAAAGGAAGGCAATAGGAGTCTTGCAAGTAAAGCTAGAGTTTGAATATGACATGGAGTACGTAGCATGGTGTAGCATTAGAAGTCTTAATGAGTAAGTCAAGAGATGTGGGTTCCTATCCTGAATCTGCTACCACCTCATGTACCGTAGGTTTAGTCTTGTCTGTAAGATAAGGACATTGGACTGGAGGACTTACAGGGTCCCTTGCAGTTTTAAAAGTCTCAACGCTAAGATACGAGAGACAATCAGGACTACCATGGCAGTTCCTCAACAAATCCATTTAATATTTTTCCATTATACAAGTCAAGTCTAAGTTCCCTTTATCCCTGCGACTGAATTACAACTTGAGCATATTTACTACGTCAAAGATTAATCCTCTAAACCCGGCAAGCTTGCTGGTTGAGCAGCAAGGAAATCTCTCTATAAAAAGAATAGACTCTATAAATTATTGGTCACTTACCTAGGGTTGTTACTAAATTATTTTAAAAGGATATATATTCTGCTCCTACACTCTCACTTCTGTCTCTCTCAGAGTAATTGCTTCCTGAACTAGGAAGGGTAAGCAGGCAGAGACCTAGGAAGTTTGATATATTCCGGATCCTTAAACTGCTGAGATTCCAGATGATAAATAAACTGTACAGTGGAATTTGAATCAACCTATTCACAGCCTTGAAAGGAGAAAGAGGGTAAGTCACTGAAATCATCCTCTTTTTTTTCTTTCTAAGCATTCTAAGCAGCATAACATTTCACCTGACTTTCATTGAGAAAGTGTCAGCTTTCCCATGCTTCCATGTCAGGCCTTATTGTATTGCATTTTAAATGTTTATTTTGTTCACCTCTCTAAACTGGAAGCTCCTTGATGGCAAGGATTAATCTTATTCATCTCTAAATAAGACCTAGCATAACAACTAGCACCTAGTTGGTACTTGTGCCTTACTGATTGTTCAGTGCATTAATGCATACACGAAGAAATTGTAAACTCATTGAGAAAGAATTTTTAGTGTCTAGCGTTAGTCTTATGTCTAGCCTTTTGCCAAGTGGGCCAGAAAATGACACCCCCTTGCATCCCAGAACTCCATGCACACCTCTATCTCAGCTCTGACTGTGCTCTGTTACAAATCCTGGCTTACTTGTCTATCCTCCAACCAACCTGAAATCACCTAAAAGGTAGAGACCTTGCCTCACTCATTTTGCATCCTTTGTCCAAAGTAGTAGCTATCAAAAATAAGGCAATTTGTTGACTGAATCAAAAAAGCACAGCAGCTAATCTTTTTAGTGTTATGATCAAAGAAAGAACCCTTTAGGAGAACATCAAAGGTCAATCTCTATGATAGAAGATATAACCATAGCACTGTGTCTACTTGACCAAAGGAGAAGAGTACAGAAGCAGTCATATAGATATTTCAACTTTCTAAATATGCTTTAGGAAAAACAAAAGTTGTTCATGCAGATCAAATTATCTAGGTAACTATTCACCTCAAGCACTTCAGAGTATTATGAATTCAGGCTCTAAATTGCACCGTGAGGGGTATAGAATAGAGCAAAAAAATGGAAACCAGGCTCTGTCATCAAGGATGCCCAGACTGAAACACATCATTGAGGATGAAAATAGGCTGAAGACCATTAGTGTTATACAATTAGCCAAAGAAAGGCATCACACAAGGTAAGGCTCTAGGGGTACTTGTCTTGGGAAATGAGCAGAGATGGCTGATCATCCACATTTTGACAAGCTGTGCCCTTACTGGCCCATGGGAGCTTCTTAGGTATAGTGAGAAAAGGAAGACTGCTGAAAGGATGAAAAAGAGACTGTCTAGTAGGCTGAGGGCCTGAAGAGCAATATGAAAAAATGTTTATATTCTTACATATATCTTGCAGGAGAAGAAGTAGACCAAAAAGTCATTAAACAAGGTGAGCCAAGGAGAGTGGTGATAAAATAGGAAGATCTCAGGTCTGTTTCCAGAATGTCAGGAAATTCTTATAAAAGCTGAAAGCTTACTGTAGGGGATCACTAGGAGAAATTGATAGGAATATGAGCTAATGAATCAACTGGAAAACTAAGATGACAAGACTCTTGATGATCCATAATGGGATCCGTGCTCCTAAGATGCTCTATATCTCCAACTAACCCACCTCTACGCAAAGGCCATTTCCTCCTCTAAGAATGACTTTCCCCTTTTCAGTTCTACATATGCCTCCTCCAAGAAGCCTTTCATATCTAATGACCCCCCCAAATGCCCTTTTCCACACACACTGGTGCTTGGCCAGTCTGTGTACTACTCATTCATTTCCCGACCTTCTGTCATTCACTACCTACCTCTGAAGATTGCAATCTGTCTCATCTCAATAAAAGAGCTCCAAGAATAGAAATCATGTTATCCTCCCATGTGACTTCTGCTCCCCAAAGTTGTTCATGGTAGGAAAGCACAGACTGCCTGAAGAAGACAGCCATCAGATGGCTCCATTCCCTGCATCACAGAGCCTGCAATGGGCTCTTCTCTCACACTGGAGTTATGGAGCAGGACTTATGGCTCTCCCTGTAAAAACTCATGATAATTATGAAAAATGTCTATGGCTCTTTGCACCGTTTAGGCAAAGCCTCTGGCTGTCCCGAGGAGCAGAGATTTAAGATCCTGTCCTCCATAAAGATGGCTAGATAACGCCAGAGATATATGTGTTAACGCCTAATTGGTCATTGTTGAGTCATCAAATCTGTTTCAGTCAGCGGGATTGGACAATCCTGGGTGATAAGAAAGACAGAAAACAGCTGGGGAGAAGGGTGGCAAGGGATTATTTTAGTCAGTACCCTCTTTCTCTACACTGGCTACCCCCACACTTTTACTGTTCCTTTGCATAGGATTTCTCAGAAGATGCCACCCACAGTCTTGCTCAGAAGCAGCCTCATTCAGCTTCCCAATACAGTACTGTTTTCTTCAGTCTAATCCTAACCCCTCATGTTAAACCTCCCAGCTGCTTTTGCTCTGGCCTCAGGAAAGGCCAGCATTCTCCTTTTCTTGAGGTTTCAATATTTTAAATCCATTGGTCAGCATTTTCTCTTCTCCTTACTTCCTCTCTTTCTCCTCCATTTCCAACCTTTCTCTTTTCCATATTAATCACAGCTCTATTATTTATATCCTTTTTTCAAAACCATGTGACTTTTTAAAAATCCTTTTCTAGAACTACTAATAATTATAATGACTGTCACTTAATTCAGAGTGAGTAAAGTATATCACTCAAACAATAGTCACTTTTGGCTGCAAACAGTGCAGCCAATAGGACCTGTAGACTGGGAGGGTAATAACTGATCCAGTATAGATGTGAGTGATGAAGACGATGCTATTCACAATTTGCAGTTTTAAAAGAAAGAGAAAAGAGGACAGTCTGTGGTTAAGGTTTTAAGATGCTGAGTACGTGAAATGTTCATTTCAGGCTTTTAAACAGAAAAGAGCATCTCTCCTACCTGGGTTAGAAGATTTTTTTCAGGAGGTAAAAATAACTTCCCGGAAGGATGAGACAAAACAATCTTGCAAGGAAACACTATGATTTTCTTCTTTCCCAAAGGAGATAATTGAATTTGTGGAAATGATGAAGAAATGGTGTTCATTCCCAGAGTAAAGGTGCAGAGGATAAGAGCAAGATGGGAAATAAGGTTTCCTCTGTCTCCCACACCATCCAGATGGTTACAATTGAGCAGCAACTCTATTTGAGTTAACCCTCAAAATACTCTTCCATAATCCACTATTATTAGAAACTAAAGCCCAGAACATAAACCCCACCCCTTTTAGGAAGAAAAATGGACCATCATTGTGGCCTGTGGATTTATTCACTTAGGAGCACATACTCCTCCAGGTTATCTTCAGTATCCTTCTATCTCTCTATGCTCTTCTACAGAGATGAAAATCCTCTTCATTTAGAATGCTTCAGAGAAGGTGCCTCTGTCAGTTCCTTGGTTTGACATGTTTCACCTCTCTTCTATAAACTTAACATTACTCCTAAACAGCTGGAGTAAGAACCTGTTTCCTTTACTTCTCATGCCTATCTAGTACAATTGGTTTTCTCAGGCTCTCCTGCACCAAACACTCCCCACCTCTTTTGATCCTAGAGACAGAGGTCAAATGAGGTGGTTATCCTCCATTCCTAAGTTCTGAATGCTCTCCCACATGCAGTCCCTCTTGAGATGCAGAAGCTGGAGGGAGGAGTCTGGTTTCTGTTGCTCTACATTCATCAGAATCACTTCACCCCTTAGGGATTAAGCATTTCAGAGTTTCCTGAGCTTTTGCAATGCTACCTGTCTGGTTACAGAGAGAAGACGGCAGATAGTAAAAGGAACCCCATAAGAACCCAAGGCAGATAAAGTAAAGCGGATGGCCATTCCTCTAAGATCCTGGCATTCCCTTGAGGGACAAAGGGAGCTGGGTGCCCTGATCATCTAGAGTAATTGCTGCCGCCGCCACCCTGACAATAATAACCCCCAAACCACTGAGAGCCCTTTTCATCTGAAAGATCTCAAAGTACTTATCTGCCAGGTGCTCATTAAGCCCTCTTGGATGAGGTTAGTTTGACAGGTCTAGTCCTTGCTACAGACGGTCAGGGTCAGGGAGTGACTCAGAGAACCCAAGGAGCCAAATGTTGCAGAGGAGAGGGGCCCTTCAGCTTCCTACACGTGGGAAAATGAGCTTCCTTGGCTCAGGTCTGGGTCCCAACTCCAGGGGAATGAAAGAGAGGCTAGCCCTTCCCCCAGCTGTCTACAAGCAGGGTCATGTAGAATTAAATCAACACAGAGCTCATATACCCCAAATACCAGACAAGATGGTTTACAGTCCTCCCCCCAAGAACTGGTGGGAGGCATGGGGGAGTGGGCATGGGCAAGGGTAATTTTGGAAGACCGCAGCAGAAATTAGGGAAACATCTCTTCTTGAAGGAGATGAATGATGGCTAAGGAAGCATTCCCTGAATCAAGAGTAGGCCTGAAAAGGATGGTTCTGGGAAACTCTAGTTTTAGGAGTGACACTGGGTAACAAAGCAAGGATGAGCTGGTCTTCATGTTCCTGGGTATCAAAAGAGGCAAAATCAATTTTTTCAACAGAAGTGGCCTCTATACAAAGCCTGGATTCAGACTGAGCAGGGGAACTTGTCATCCACTGTACTCAGCACCCACAGGGTATAGCTCAGAATATGATTTCTATTTACCACTGACCCTGCCAAGAGCTACACGGACCAGGTAAATGCAAACATCCCAACCTGCCACCCCCAGTGCCACAGAGGTCACTACACTGGGGTGAATCCAAATCATCCTGAATGGTTCTTCTGACATAGACCACAAAGCCTGCCTTTAGAAACATGAACCACAGACTAATTCAGATAAACTATTCAGATGGGTCATTAGACATCTCAGAAAATCGTATCCTCTTCTCACTCCCTTTTGCCACTACAACTACCACATAACAAAAGTCTAAAGGGCATTTGCCTGATGGCATATTTCTTTTTTAATAGAGTCAAGCCTACATCATAAAATAATGGCATTTTTGGTAACAATTTGAAAATGCGTAAATGGACAAGATTGCACACCTGTCCTGCTCTCTTTTGGTGATCCAAAGCCAGATCACCACTGATTCACCTGGTGGCAATTGCTGGAATTTCAGGTACAGGTGCCTTCAAGAAAACTGCCTTTTGTGTACTAACATTAATATTCCTGAAAGTAGAAGAAAACAATAGAGTCACTCAGGGGCCTAACCTATGGAGTTGGAGGAAGATGACTCTCTGAGTATCAAATCTAGAAAACTAATGACTTAAACATTCCTTGAGAGGAGAGATGGGGTCAGGTAACAGCTCTCCAGTGTGCCCCAGGAAACCAAAGCCCAGGAGACCTCAAGGAATCCAAAGAGCCCAGACCTGTTGTCCTGCTCCTAGAGATTTTCATCTCTCCAAAACTCTACAGTCAGAAGAAATATTAGAATATACTCAGTTTTTATTTAGTGTACTCCTCAAGGTCATTTCTGTATTCCTCTACCCCTAAAAAGGACCCACCCTCACCCTCCAACCTCAACTGTCCCAGACAAAAAAAAGGAGAAAGCATCCATTTGCCCAGAATTCGGGGGCCCCCACCCTCAACTTCTGAGAGGTGAGGGAGGCAGGGGAAAGACACTCATTAGCAAGTTGCAGGTGCTGTTACCAGGGTATTATTTATTATTTGTTGGCTGCCAAGGCTTCCCTGAGCCTGCAAAGACAGAGCCATTGCCTCAGGGGCTGCAAAGTCTGAGACAGACAAACAACACACAACCCAGGCATGAAATCCGCCCCACTGAGGAACCGGGGGCAACCTCGGGAATAGGAGCCACCCTCCTCTCTGGGAGTCCTCTGGTTCCTAAAGGTCTTGGAGAAGGTACAAATGTTCAGGGGAGATCCTAGATCAGAAAGGAGTGGGCTCTCTGAAGGAATGAGAAGGGCTCCAAAGAAAGAAGCCCAGGCACAGGTTGAGGCAAGAGGTCTTAGAATGGTGTGAGAGGTAGGAGGAAATGAGATCAGGGTTACAGGCTGGGACAACAGGCAGAGGAGGCGGGTTGGGGGGAGAGGCATTGCTGAATGGATGGGGGAGGCAAGAGATGTCATCGGCTGTTGCATGAGGAACACTGATGCCAGAACACAAGTTGTGGCAAGAACGAACTGCCAGAGGTATGGAATGATTGGGAGTTTAACCAGAGGGGAAGAGGGGCTTGGTCATCGGTAATACCCTGTATTGAGATGCTATTGCTCCGTGAGAACTGGTCCATTTCCAGTATAAGTCAGACTGCAAAGAAAAGGGCTAGGATATGGCATGGTAAGAGTCTTCGAGACAACATTTGGCTAAGTATCGCTTTGCTGGGAGAAGCCCAACTATATCAGAGAGTGATAAAAGCTTTAAGTTTCACCCATGCCTTCTTTCCCTAGGAAAATAATTTGAGAGCCTACTATCCCCTAGGAGTTATAACCACTGGAATCTCTGCTCTATATTCCTCACAGACTCTTGGTCTGGTCTCATCCTCTATGCAGACCTTACTAAAACAAGGGAGCTTCTTTGAAGGCTTAGCAGAGAAGACTGCTCCTCTCTGAACAAGAAAAGCACTTCCAACCAAAGAGAAGCACTTCCTGGTTGGTTGGTTCGTTTTTTAATACGTAGTTTCAAGAGGAAGGTACATGAAAGGGAGAGGGGAGTAGAGACTCCCATCCAGACACCCCTGCAAACTGATGAGGTGAGAAATGTCAGAGCTACACTTGACCCTTGTACACAACATAGGGCAGCAGAAAACAAGGCCTGGGAGGAAGACAGAAGGGACTCTACACTGAATAAGTTGGTCATAATGTCAGGAAGTCCTTTGCTAAGTTTAACCTCAGTACCTCCAGCATTACATGATCACTTTTCCTCTTACTTGGAAAAGGAGATTAACAAGAAAGTTGCTTCTTCATTTAGGTACTCCAGATACTGGGTGTAAAAGCCTTGAGCCACAAGTTCCTGAGCTCCCTCTAAACTCAGCAATTCTATATATCCTTTGCTGGTCCCTTTCCAAGAATAATAGGATGTGCCAAGTGAGGGACTCTGAAGACAAGAAACCCACCAGAGTTTATTTACATATCTCCTTCAAAACATGCACCCATTACTCAATATCCTTGGAGGGCTCACCCACAAAAACAACTTAATACAAGCAAACACTGTAGGACCACTCTCTCCTGCTCTTTGTGCCCAAGCAGAGAGGCTCCTGCTTTAGATTTACTAAAGCTACCTACAATGGGATGGAGATTTTCTAATGGTCTGGTCTAAAATGGCTCTGGAAAACACAAGCCAGGACAATTTTGGGTCACTGCATAAAACAGGCCTGGCCTCCTCCAGTGTATATCCTCAAACGGTAGTGAGTGGAAAGCCTTCTACCCCCAGCCTCCTCTAAACTGCCAACCCCCTAAATGGGATAAGAAATAGAAAAGACTATACTGCAGGATAAATCTCTCTGTAAGTTTCCTCTTTTACCCCAGATTGTGAATTCCTATAGTCTGTGAACATTGGGAATAGAGAACAATGTCACAGTCAATTCAAAAATGTTTGATAAATGTTTAAGAATCCATGTGGCTTTGAAATGTATTAGGTGAAGTTTTGTCCCTGTTTATCCATGTATCCAGGAAGACATTAGATTGTTTTTCCTTAACACCCCTGTGCAGGGGCAGCACGCCTGAGGTCACAAATTCCCTGAAAAGATAACCTAGAATGAAAACTAAATATTGACCATATTTAATCGGTCTGTTTCCTACCAAACTCTCACAGTCACCATACACGGAGAAACCCAGACCTACCGTGCATCCACCAGGGGGCCAGACAGCCTGTAGTCTTCCCCTATAGCAAACACAGGGGCTGAGGGGAATGAAGTATTAATATTATTACTAACTGCTGCAGGCGCTGAGGGCACAGGAGGGTCTCCTCTCGTGCTAGTAGTGGAATCAATGCTATCCTTCAATTGGTCTTCAATTTGACTAATTTATTGAAGGAGGTGGCAATCAGGCCAGGCACAGTGGAAAGCTTCCTAATAGGAATGTGGGCCTATTCACCTCTAGGAGCTCTTAGACTGGTTGGCTTTAAAAGTATCAAATTTGTTCTCTTTTTCAAGCTAGGTTATAGGAGAGTCTGTCCTGAGGCAGGGAATTGGCAAAATGACTCTCCTGCTTGCTCAGAGTCTTGAATCTTCTCTCCTAGGGGCAGCCAGACCAGTATCCAGGAGGTGAGAGCTGCAGCGTTATTTCACAGACAAGCCCTGCCTTTATCAATGCCACTTACTGTACTGGAAGCCGGTATTAAGTGAACCGCTAGTGTAGTGCATCAAGGGCTTATTGAATATTGATTCCCATTTACGTGACAGCAAAATGGCCTAAGAAATCTTCTCTGGATGCCGCAGCCCCTTGATAAAGAGGGTGTTAGTTTTGTTTTATGAAGCTGGGATCCAGGCCAGTCACATCTTATAGCTCCACTTACTTTTATTTAATAAAAACAACGGATGCTATGAGTGAGGAGGGGGAATGTGTTGTGTTATGTTGTTTTTCAAGAAGATTCAATCTGTTAGCAAAGCAAGAGAAACAGGAGTTAGACTTCAGGCAGGATTTTGCATCAGGCCATGGGCCAACAAAAGGAATAGAGAAATCCTAAAAATGAGTCACCCCAAAGGCAGATACACATATTTCTTCTACAAAAAGAAACCTCCCAGGGTGAGATAGGGAAGGGATTTTGCTAGCCAGCAAATAACACACTGGCAAACAATGGAAGAGACTGCTTTTGGTCAGAAGAGACTGCAGGAGCAGAACCATAGGTTCTCTTCTCAGGACAGCAGGGATTCAAAGGTTGCCATATCTCTTCCCCACATGCCAGCTCTCCCCTAATCCAGCACTTAATCTATATGCGGATTCCTTCTATTCTTCAGATTTTCCAGAGAAAGAGATTACATTAGTTTTCCCACCCCACTCCCAGTATCTAGCAGAAAAGGATTCCTTAGTGTTAAACTGAGCTCCACGTACCCATTTCTTCCAAATGTGCCCCTTGGAAAATGAGCTACAGTACTTTTATGGAAAAGAACTGACAGCCCCATCCCAGAACAACACGAAGGCAAGGGGGGCCATGGAGAACAGGGGAGAGACTTAGAAGATGAGTCTTCTCCTGGATCCCCATCCCTACCCGACTCAACCTCAAGTCTTAAGGTCCAACACGTGACAAAACTTCTCAGCGTGAAGGACCACAGAAGTCATTTTCCTCCAGCCTAACTAGGTGGGATGCAGAGGCAGAGGGACGCCGAGATTGGAGACATGGCAACCAGGGAGGGTGAGCAGAGGAGCTGAGGAATGACCACAAATCGGCCAGCCTGCCAAGAGCCACTGACCCCGTTTTAATATCCCAGAGGTTGGAGGCGAGAGTAGAAATCACAGGCTCCAGAAAAAACAATCTTTGAAAGAAAATTGCCTGTCGCAGCCAGAGATATATGAAAGTGCTGTTACAGTCGGGGGGAGCGAATGTAAAACTACACCTGGCTATTGCACTGACTGGCTGACACCAAGGTGCTTTTGCACTCCAAACGGTTTTGCTTGAAATTAAAAATCGCTATGGACTTGGGTAACTAAGGTGGCATAGAATGAAGTAAGTGGACGACAAGGGGGTAGGGCTTCTCAAGCTTCAGGGTAGAGGCAGATCCTTGATGACTGAGTTGGGAGTGGGATAAATGGGTTGCAAGGAGAAATGGGAGGTGGGACCCATAGCACTAATACAATTTAGCACCCAAGTCCCATAATAGCAAGGGGCAAAAAGAAAGCAGGGAAGTTCTTGCCCCAGGGATCTTATGCCCACTTCCACAACTGAATTCTCCATCTCTGTCTTCTGATAGTCTTTGTCTGGCTTTCACTCTTATCTCCATCTTTCCATGTAACTTTATTTCTCTTCTTTATTTCACTTACCTTTCTCTGTTCCTCTCTCCCTTGTCCATCTTTCTAGCTTTTACCTTTTCTCTTCTGCCTGGTTTTTACTGTCTGTTTCTCTGTGCCAATGGTGTCTCTCTCCCCATGGTGTCTGTCTCTCTTGTTAGCCCTTCATTTTTCTTACGGTCAACCTCTTCTGTCCACCCACTTGGCTATGATTATTTCTCCCCTTATTCTACCTACCAAGAAGTGCCCAGGGAGTAGAGAGCGTGATTTCTAAATAAAATTGTTAACTACCTTTTACTATGCATTTGCTTCATGTCAAGCCCTCACTTAACAAACATTCTCTTGTTTAACCCTTACAGCTAGTCTGAGAGGTAGGTCTTATTAACCTCATTTTGTAAATGGGAAAAGATCAAAGATACAATACAATACTAAGTGTCAGGGCTTGGATTCAAACCCAGGACTGCTGGCTTTGAATACCCAACACTTAATAGTTAATGGGTAAGAAAAACCAGACAGAAAAATGGCAAAAGGGGAAGAAAATTATGGAGGCAGAAGCAGGTAAGAGTTCCAGACCAATCAGTGGGAGCAACTAGATGTTAATCCTTAATCTGCCTGCCTTCAGACCTGATGGACCAATGACCAGATCTGTCAAGGAGATCATCAGCCCTGTCCTGACTCAGAAGGTGGGTGTAAGGGGAAAGAGAATCACTAGCCCCAAAAAGAGCATCCTGCCGGCCAGTCTCAGCCTAGTCTTTCCTAAACCTCTTAAACTTCCTAAAGCCAATTCTTTCCAATTGAGCCTTCATATCCTTTGTGGGAAGAGACTGGCTGCTTGTGGTTTAAATAACACTATTTTCACAGCCAAAGAAACCTGTAAATAACACCATCAAAAGCTATGTTGGATCACAAAATTCTCAGGATGGAAGAGAGTTCTTTTATCTATCACCAATAAATCTCTCTCATTTTAAAACTACAGTTCTCTCCATGCCCTCTTCCAGTACCTTACCTTACCTTTCCTGTTTACAGAGTTCTCCTTAGCACTCACGTCTATCTCTCCTGCTAGAACTGAATCTTGGTTGAAATACTCTAGCTGTCAGTTCTTGTATAAGGGATGGTGTCTTCTAGCTTCCATGAGTGTCTGGCATGTGCCATGGAGCATGAGATGAGATCTCTGTTATCTCAGCGTCCTTACAAATGGAATAATTGGTCGTAAAAATTATGCAGCCTGTTGGAAAAGAAATAACAACACACATGCTCATTACAGATTCCTGAGATAGCTTCTCCTGGCTAAAATGTCATGTTTTCTCCATATCCCAGTCATCACCAATATCTCCAGCTCCAAGTGCTCAAAACATTGTCTCCCCCAGGAAGGAGCCTGAGATAGTGATGGCCTCATCAGAAGTTTTGCTCAACTGAACCAACACAACCTGATCTAGAAGTTGAGAAGTTTTTTAATTTTTTATTGTTGTTCAGTTACAGTTGTCCCCATTTTTCCCCCATTGCTCTCCCCTGTCCTGCCCACCACCCTTCTCCCACATTCAGTCATCCCCTCCCCACCGACCGCTGGGTTGTCCTTGTCCATGAGTCCTTTACTTGACTTGGCCCTTCCCCTTCTTTCCCCTGTTATCTCCCCCCTCCCCTCTAGTTACTGTCAGTTTCTCCTTCATTTCCATGTCTCTGGTTCTATTTTGCTCACTTGTTTGTTTTGTTGATTAAGTTCCACTTGTAGGTGAGATCATATGGCATTTGTCTTTCACCTCCTGGCTTTAGAAGTTGAGAATTTTTTTAAAAATACCTACAACTTCTCTTATAAAGGAACTATGTGTCAATAAGTCAACATCTTAGATATTCTTTGTAGTAGAAGGATGTGATCCCCTTAAATTCTCTCCCCATCAGCCAGTCTATACTGACATTGGTATGAAGAGAGATCAAGAGAACAGAGGTGCCACTTCTCGCCTTCAGAGAGCTTTCAGCCTGACAGAGAAAAATGGACATGTAATTTAGGACACAGAAATTTGAACCCAATGCTGTAGCAGTGACTTTAAGGGCCCAGAGCTGGCACAAAAAACAATAGTGAGATATCCTGTTAATAAATGAACAGGTCACAACCCCATGCCACACCCCAAAGAAGAGAGAAATGAGGGGCATTATTTACTCTGAGTGACTGAAATGCTGGAAACTCACTAACTACATTCTGAAAACCTATGATACACACCCCCTTCCTGGTCCTGACCACCAGGCCCCAGTGCCTCACCCTGCCACTTCTAGTCATGTAATAACCCTCAAGGATTAGATTATAGCTTGTGGTAAAATTCAAAGGGCACTGCTTCAAAGGGTAAATACTTTTAGAGATGACAAGAGATACACATGAGGTCTTTGGCTACAGCTGTACACAAGGCCTCTGCTCTAGAAATCACCAGTAGGAGAAGACTGAGAAACACAACTCCACCAATAGAGCAAAATCCACAGACCCAGGGGCCTAGAAGAACACAGGAAAGACTCAGAGTAATCTTTTCCCATGACTCTGGGGAGAAACCTTTCATTTACATTATTTTCCCACTCAACAGACCACCTCTTCTTCCCAGTTTACCCCAAACTACTTTGCCCTCCAGTTACTTTATAATCCCTTTATGCCACTTGTATCCTCTTCTGAAAATAACCAAGGAGAGTAAGGCACTAGCCCAGATAAATTCAAACCCCTCCCTCCAGCGTATGCTTCGGTATACCACAGTTCCCCTACATCTGGAGGTGGGAGAGCAGGGGACGAGTTACCTGCTTGCTTTGATTCCCAAAGGGAAAAGGAACAAAAAAGAGGGAGGTTGGATTTGAGCCAAGCAGACTCAGAGACTGACTCCTAGTTTTCCCAGCTGTGGAGTGAGAGCAAAGAGTGAGACGAGGCGATTGCTATGTGCAGAACAGGTTTGACTCCCACACCCTGTCTCCACTCTTCGTGCCTCTCCTCACTCCCTCCCTGTGGGGTGAGGAAGAAGGAGGGAATTATACCAGCTCCTCAGCCATTCCCAGCTCTAGTCAAAACTCCTACAAAATATGAATCAGCACTAGCCGTGGAGACAGAAACCAGAAGGTTATTTTGAGACCTGTAGTTCTGCTTCTCCCAGGACTTTGGTGACAAATGTCTGCTTGCGGACAAGTGCTAATTCTAAGGAAACGCCATCAGCTGACCTCAAATTGAATATTAGGAAATTTTGCCCCTGTTTTGCCTAACTGTGAGATAGACAGCTAAGGAGGTTCCCATGCCTTCCCCTGGAGAACACTGACTCCTGTTCTTTTCCAGCTTTGGAGAGTTAGATCCCAGGTTTGTAGGCAATTCTGATTGGGACTTACAAATTCAAAAGAGATACAATTTCTTTCTTCCCTCTCCTCAAAAATATCCACAGTTTGACTCTGGTCTAGAGGTGTTACTTAGCTTTTATCTATGCACACCTGCAGTATAAATTATTTATCACCTCTCTCACTTTAACGTGTATGCCAATAATCCAGGGATCTCAAAATGCGGATTCTGATACAGTAGGTCTGAAGTGGAGCCAAAGATTTTGCATTTGTAACAAGCTCCTGGATGATGCTAATGCCGCTAGAGCCCAGACCACACTGTGAGTATTGAGGATGTAAATAGAGTACATGAACCCAAAATGGACTTCAGCAAGAGGCTCCTGCCTTGAGGTTGCCTCCAGTCTTGGAGGGAACTAAGACACAGAAGTAAAGAGGCAAGAACAGGATAAGAGCAACCAGGCAGAATACCACAGAGTTTAGGAAGGAGGGTAAGTAAGAGAGATGGGGAATCTCAGGGCACCAGGGAGGATGTCTTAAAGCAGGAGAAGTATGGGACAGAATATGAAGGCGAGGGCCAACTGCACTGAAGGGAACAAAGGGAGGGGCAACACATGCAAAGGGTCAGGTGGGAAAGAGTGACATTCGCACACGGGCAAGGGCTCAGAACTAACTCTCAGTGCAGGACTTATGTTCTTAAGGATTTGAAAGAAAAACAACCACATTACAAATGGGTTTCTGTTGTGCCTTTGAGCTTCACCTGCTCATCTTGAGTCATTAAGAGCTGCTCTGCGGGTGCCATGCATGGATCCCCTTGCTCAGCAGCCAGCAGATGAAAGAACCAGGCGAACGGTGAATGAAGAAAGATGAGCTCTTAAAATGTCCAGGCTCAAAGTCCTTGGGAACATGCAGCTGTTTTCTGGCTCCACAAGGGAATTACAGAGAAAAGGGATAAGCGGAACTGGGACAGAAAGAAAACAAATTGAAAAGAACCTGCCAACTATCAAAAATTTCCTTGAGAAAAGTAGTGGCTACCCTAAGAGGGCACAGAGGCAAAGAGACCGTTCTGCCTAAAGTCAGAAGCATGGGAGATACAGACTAAAAGGGGCGAGAAAAAAAAATTGCCTGCTTGGGCTAGAGAAGGAGCTACACACACAGAATACCAGCACAATGTATGAGCATTTCCACCAGGCACAGGCTGTGAAGAAGCAGCTAGACCCAAAAATAAAGGATGAGCCTCAAGATAGACAAATTGAAGAAATTCCTGACAGGACTATGAAAAGGGATTTTGAGAAACCAAAACCTTCCTTTGAGTCAGTCTGGAGGCAAGTAGAGGGGAAAGGAAGCCTTGAAGAACTCAGGCACCTGCTCTGAAACCTGCTACGCTGACCCATCCAATGGGAAGCACAAGAATGGATTACTCCCCATTGCCACCTATCCATCAGGGTGAGCTCAGACAGCAAGGGCTCTAAAGACCTAGGATGAGGCTGGCTTCCCATCCCGGAAAGTTCTCTGCCATTGCTCTCTGCCTCCACCCTCTGAAGGTAATGGGGTGAATCCAGCAGCTGCTCTTAAGTCATTAACAGGAGCAGAGCTTGATAATATTTTCTGACTCAGAGCAGCCTAGTCAAACTCTTAATTTCTCTTTGCAAATCCATCATCTGGGATCAAGCGTCACTACCGCTCTCCCATGTAATCCTTGGGCTCCTCCTGGATCATCATAGCAATTCTTCTTCCCCAACGATAACGCAGAGGAGCTGCATTGCGCGGCCTCGGGGCGGGGGGGTGGGGGTTGGCATTTCTCCTACTATTTGTGTTCTCATAGCTAGATGGTTAAGGGCTCCTGTCTGAAGTCTGCCCTCAATCCCTGTTGCTGCAGTAAAAAGCATTTGTTTTCTTCAAGGGAATTTTTTTAAAAAGGAACATGGATCTCATTGGCTACAAAGATCAAAGAATTGCTGTCTACAAATAATGAGTAAATAGAAAAGAGAGTAAAAGTTGATGCACTTCATAATTATTTTAAATTATCTGTTAAGCTGTTCTATTTGTAGGAGAAGAAGGCTCTCCTCCATTTCCACTGAGAAGTTAAGAGGGAGTCATTATGTAACATTCACAAAGTTTTAGAGAACTTTTACACCCATTATTTCAACCAATCTTCACAAACATCCCAGGATATGGGGAAAGTAGACTTTATGATTAAAGATGCTGATTTTAAAAAAACAGTGTAGGTGAGTAAACTGAAGTCCAGGGAATGACCTTAACTGCAGGAGTAATTAAGGGGTGGCATTGAGAAGGACTTACCCTCTGTAGGAATTGTGGAACAGCAGGACACACTACTAAGGGACGTAAGTCAATCCAACTTGTCACAGCTAAAGGAGGACTTTTGAAGAAGGCCAAGGGACTTCACTTGACGCATTATGTCAAAGTTGCTTGAGTACTTGTGTCTCGGGTACTTTTTGCTTCTTCAAATTGCTCAGAGCCTGTGTGCCTTCAGAACCAACCAGAGGCCTGGGGTTCTGGGTACTCAATAAATATTTGATAAAGGAAGGGGGAGGGAGAAAAGGAAAAGGACGTTAGGCAGGGTTGAGAGACATTGTGCAGAGAAGCAGAGACTGAGAGGACACTGGAGGAAGGAGACAAGAGCTAAGGGACACAGGAAAAGGCCCAGGAACCACGGTATATAGAAGAAAGAGAAACAGGCAGTGGGGGGGCATAGGAGCAGGAGAACTAGGGCTACCAGAACACCAGTGGAACCAGAATGATGTCAGAGCCACAGGGGAAAAAGAAAGGTGTGGGGAAGTTTCTGTGCAGGAGGCATTCCCTTGTAGCCCCGTAGTTGGTGCCTCCTGTTGAAGGAGGTACCTTCTTGGGGCTTCTGTAAGTCAGGGGCTACATTAGGTGCTAAGGACATGATGGCTAAGCAGGACCAAGTACAGCACAGACAAGTAGGAGACAGACAGTTTTTCAGCAAACATTCCATAACAAATTGAGAATAGAGAAGCCAGCTTTGGCAGCTGCCTTACTCTAAAGTCACTAGACAAGTCAGGCAGGTGGAAGGAATTTGGGGAACACATAGAAGCTACTGTGCCTAAGACATGATCTCATTATGCTGGGCACCTGGGCACCCACCTCAACGCACAGCTGATTACAAAGGGGGTATGACTGGGGCAAAAGTCAGGCTACTCTGGGGTATGAAGCAAGTTTGAATCCTCAATGGGACAGGTGTCTTTTAGTAAGTCACTCAAGCTATCTGGCCCCCAAAGGGAAAGTGGATAGAATTGCACAGCCAGGATTTTTACAGGATCCAGGCCCTACACATTTGACACTTGCATATAATAGAAGCAACAGCTTCTTCACTAGCCTTTCCTCCCCAACCACCATCATCAACCTCTTCTCCCCTGATTCAATCCCCTGTGCCCAATAACAGCCAGGACTGTGTTGAAGCTCCTTGAAGAGCTGAAGAGACTCAGGCAGAGTGTGGGAAATAGGTTCTCAGTGCTGTGAGGGAAATTTCAGGAAGGATCAGTGGACTCTGGGTACCCAAACTTAGTCTCTGATTTCAGAGAACAGGCCTATTTGTCTATACTCAGATCAGGATGGCACTGCTTGAAGGCACTTCCTGAAGCCCCAGACCACCCACTTGTAAGAAGGGACTCTCACTTCTGCTGTTTCTTTCCATCCACAGATTTCTTAAATGTATCCAGACATGTCAGAGGAGATCATTAACCTTGGAACTAGAGATTCTACCCCCACCAAAGATCCCTAACCTCACCAACCTCCTCATCCTACCCCAGATCTTGATTCTTTTGAGGAGATGAAAAGGTAGCAGCTCTTTCTTTCAGCTTCTCCTGACCTGCTGCAGAAGTCAGAAGAATAGAAATGATGATTTCAGCCATCACCATGGAAACCAGCAGTCTCTATGGCTCCCCTACACACACACTACCCCATCAACTCTTCCCTCCCACCTCTAAGTCATATGGGCTCATAAGATTTCTCTTTGTGGCCAATACACTAATTCATTTGGAACAAAGAACAGAAAAAATAGCGGGGAGCGGGGGAGGCTGACCCCTGACTTTCTAACTACTCACTTCAGCTGATCATCACACCTCTCTTTCCCTCACACATTCTCGTCCTGAGCCCCACCATCCAGCCTCAGCATCCCTCTGATCTCTTCTCCCTGTTCTCACACAGTCACCCCCATCCAGAATTCCTGTTTCATTGGTCCCCAAATACAGATCCTTTAAGCCCCCAGTTCACACCCGCTCACCCTCACCCTCATACTGCTATCCTCTGAGTGCCTTTACCCCCACCTGTCTCATTCTTCTTACCACCACTACACATACCCACTATTTTCACAGTCCCACAGCTTCTCATTCCCAGCCAGTTACCCTCCATTTGGGGGGGAGGGTGGGAGAGGGTCCTACATTCTTAATGTTCTCCAGTTCAGGGTACTCACCACCTGTCCTGAATCCATAATCTCAAGCACTCCATTATAAAAGAGTGGTCCTTCAAAAATATCAATATTTCCCATTATCCATTCCTCTTTTCCCCCCTCAGTCTTAATTCAATCTCCAAATTAGTTGTTTAAATCCCTAGGCCTATTGCAAGCAGAGGGAGAGAAGGGAAATCTACCTCAACACTCCCTTCTAACTTGGTCTTGCCCTGGTCCAGTCCCAGTGCCCACTGGGGTCTGTGAGACTTCATTAGCCTTTCCAGATTACTCTGAGATTCTTGAGAGAGGCTCCAAAGACTATTCTGAGCAAGGGGGAATTTTATCGGCGTCTTTTACAGCTTTGTTTGTTCTCCAATTTCTCCAGCTCAGACTCTTTTTATCTGAGTCTCTTCAGTCATAAAACAACCTCAAAACGATGAGCTGAAACCAAACTACATAGAGCCACTTTGAGGCCTGGCCCAATGATTGGGAAGGGACACCTGGACCCCCATGGCTGCCCCACCATCACCCCACCTACCCCTCAGCACCCATCTCCAAGCATGGTATCCCACTGCCCCCTCCCATTTGGGAAAATGGAAGCAGGAGATGACTCAGAGGATCAGGGAGGATCAAAGCTAGTTTAGAGCTTTGAGATCTCTGGATGAAAAGTAAAAAGGGTGGGGAGTTGTGAAAAAGTCAGGTGAAGCATCTGGGGCTCAGGAGCAAATCACTGTCCACCCCACCCACCCACTTCCCAGACTGAGGCACTTAGTCTTTCATAAACGGGTGCAAAACAGGCTTGCATTGAAGCATGGGCACTTTAAGCTAGCCTGAGCTAAACTACCCAAGTATTTACTTATTCTTCTCTAGGGAGCTGAAAACTGAGAAGACAGACACATTTATTTAGGGTAGACTCCATCTGTTTCAGCCAGATGAGCTAAAAATTTTCCATGAGAGCCCGGCCTATATACTGTACTGGTCAAGACCCAGACTTCAGTGGAAAAGAGAGGACTTACAGAGGGCTGAGCATAGGGCCTTTGTTTCCAGAGAGTTACTTAACCTCACCTCTCAAGAACAAGGCAAGTACACATCTGGCAACACCAGATGACATTAAAGGTGGCCCTGTAGCCCTGGCTGGTGTGGCTCACTGGATTGAGCACCGGCCTGTTGAACCAAAGGGTCGCCAGTTCAATTCCCCATCAGGGCACATGCCTGAGTTGCAGGCCAGGTCCCCAGGTCAGGGCACTTGAGAGGCAACCTCACATTGATGTTTCTCTCCCTCTCTCCCTCCCTTCCCCTCTCTCTAAAAATAAATAAATAAAATCTTTTTTTTAAAGGTGGCCCTGTAATATATTCTCTCTTTCTCAAAGATATCTCCAACTGTCTAGTTTTCCCTCTATTTTTGTGGAAGCATGATGAACAGAACTTTTATTCTCAATTATCTTACCCATTTTCATAGTTTCAACTATTATTTCTACAGGATGGGAGAGGGGAGGTTATGAATCTGTCCTTCCAGACCTGACCAAATTCTCTTTAGTCTTCCACTTCCAATGTTGGTCCTAGTTTAGTCTTTTAGCATCTTTCATCTACTCTCACAATCTTCGACACTAGCATCCTAACTGATCTCCCTGCCTCTGTCTCCTCTCCAAGTTATCTTCTCAGAGCATCAAGTATAATCACATTTAGCCAGGGCCGGCTGGCTCAGTTGCTTGGAGCATCATCCCGTGCACCAAAAGGTTGCAGGTTTGACCCCCAGTCAGAGCACATACAGGAGGCAACCACATACAAAAGGCAATTGATTGATGTTTCTTTCTCTCTCTCAAATTAATAAATACATCCTTGGGTAAAGATTAAAACAATAGAATAATCACATATGAGCAATTTTTGCATGTCATTTCAATCCCTCCCTGGATACTAAAGTCCTAATCATATCTCTTTCAAGGTCCTCACATGAACTTTCTGTTCCAGATAAATGGGTCATTCATTCATTTATTCAACAAATGTGTATTAAACATCTAGCTACTATATCTTTGGCATGTTGAGAAAGCAAAGGTGAATATATATCATCCTTGACCTTAGGAAGTTCAAAGAAAGCTCTGTTTAGTATCCCCAAAATATATCTTTTGCTTTCTTGCTTCTGTGACTTTGTGCCATTTCATCCATGTAGAATGTTCTCCTCTCTATCTAGTCTTAAATTCTTCCTTAAAAATCCTACCACTTCCATAAAGCTTTCCTTAACCTCTCCATCACAATTGTCCCTTCTTTCTCAGAATTCCAATAGCACTTAATTGTCTACCACTCACTGGGCATTGCCTTATTGTCTTGACTTATAGTTCCCAATGTTACACTTAAATATATACTATATAGATTTTAGATAGATAGATAGATAGATGATAGATAGATGATAGATAGATAGATAGATAGATAGATAGATAGATAGATAGATTCTCCCCAAATAACTCCAAGCACCAGGATACTAGGGACCCTGCATTTCTTTTTGTCACCCTAAGACATTTAGCCAGGTGTCTTAATGTGATTGCATATGGAATATAATAGGAGACACCATAGTGTCCAACTAAAGAAGTAAATTTCTGGAGTGGAAATGCAGTGTAGTGTCATTAAAAAAGCAATAGTTCCAAGTCAGAAAATAGAGTTTCCTCCCAGCTCCACCAGTTTTTAGCTGAGACCTTAAATTCTGAGCCTAGGAGACATGGTTTTATGAGGATCTAACTTAATGAGAAAAAAATATAGAAAGAGTAGACCAGTGCTTAGCACATAATAAGCACTCAGTAAATATTCATTTCCTTCATTTCAGCTTGGCTCTGGTAAGAAAGCAGGCATCCTTTGAGGGCCTTCCAGCTTCAGCTGTGCAGATCATGAGAACACAACCAAGAGAAAGGCATTAACCTACTCTATCACTGCTGGCTCTCTCACCTTTATTCTTGAAATCCTCATCACTTAGACTACTTTTTGTTATTCCATTTGTTACATCCCAACCTCCCTTCTCTAGGAAGCTTCCCATTCAACTTTCACCCTGGATTCCCCATGCTAGAAAATTAGTCCCAGAACTCCAAGTCTGGAGAAATTTCTCCATCCCCCCATTTCCTGGGCCCAACATTATCTTATTAACCCCTTTTGAAGATGCTTTAAACCTTCTAGGGTATTAGGTCCTAGGGTCTCAACATTCCTTCATGGAGCCCATTCTCCTCATCAACCTCAACCACCACCTCTCCCAGCATCTCACAGATAGCAATGAAGTAGCCATAGAAGGCTTAGGGAAGTCTGTCACCTCTCTGCTCAGTTGGAGTAGGGTCAGCCATCTTGGAAGGAGAGGACATGGTTAAAAGTTTCTTTCAGCTTTTTGTTAGATTCAGTTAAGGTTCTAAAAACAGACAAATAAAGAAACACAAAAGGGCAAAGCCCAGGAGTCCTGGCCCAGTGGAGTCACCCTTTCCACCACTGCTACCACCAGCAGCAGCAGTTGGCCCCCACTGGGCTGTGAGAGGTCCTCTAATGGGGAGAAGGGGGAAGGCAAGGGATGAGTCAGTGGGAGCTGAAAACAGAGGTTTCCGTTGAAGGGGAAGAAATCTGTGCTGCAAGCTCTGGGGAAACACTATGCTCCCTGTATGTTCACACTCTCCCCTCCATCTGTCTCCTCTCCTCACACCCCAGCCAGGCCACTGACCAGATCTCTGGTCAGATCAAGACAACAGAAAAGGTTTCCTAAGCCTCTGGTTTCCATCTAGTCATTCCCTACTCAACAACTTTAACTTTCACCATTATCCTGACCTTTCCCCTTCTCAAGGACCAACAATGGCTCACAATTACCCCTAATTTCAAATCATTATTCCTCAACTGAATCTTCAGAGCTTACGCTTCAGCTGCAATTCTCTTTGTTCTAAGCAAAGCAAACCTGTTTCTATTCCCTCTGCCTCCGAACCCTCACAATGACCTCTGTTTGGCACATCCTTTTCTCTTTTCCACCTAGATCTATTCTTTCCTTTCTTTCAAGTCCTACTCAGTATTTTCCTCCTCCAGGCATGCCCTAAGAAAGCCTACTTTCCAATGAGCCCTCATTTACACCATGCACTCCTAGTACCGGCGCCCAGTTTACAATTTCATGTGTCTGTACCTGTCAGACTCTCACTTGTGTAGCCTGATGCTCTTCCTCCCCTTCAATAATTTTTGAGAGTTTATGTTCAGAATCAGACATAAAAAGAGTCCAAGTTACAGAGTTATAAAAAGTAGGGTGGGCAACCTGTGGAGGGAGGAGGGAGGTAGTGATGGGTGGGGTGATCACAAAGGTAGGAGTGTGGGATGTAGAATTGATAAAAGAGGCTGCAGGACCTAAGAGTGTAATCATTAAGCTTTTCTTCATTGCCAACATGTACATACTCCGGGCTGGGTTATACAGAAAGAAATTACACAGATGGGTTTCCTGCAAGTAAAGGTCTCATAATATAGTCACAATAACATAAGAAAGGAAAAATGAACCAAAAACTCAAAAAAGAAAAATCAGTAGACTATAGGCTAAAATATTAAATAATTATAGCCCATAGAAATCAGAAGTAAGTATAACTGAGAATAGAGACCAAGATGTGTGCAAAATGAGGGGGGGGCAGGATTTGAAAAATGGAGTGGGGAGGAATATAGGATAAGGCTGGAGCAGGGGGTTCCAAGTCCAGCTTGGCTGTAATCTAGGAACTAGATTATAATCCCTCTTACCTGTCTCTCTCCCTTATCACAGCGCCCTTACATACACCCCAAATATACTTTGTTTTCTTCTCCCCTGGATTCTTTATTCCTTTTTTCCATTCCAAATGCAAACAACCCTCCCTAAACCAGTAAAAGGTAGGTGGAAAGAAAAAGAGGATGCTGGGCTAAGATGGAAGCCTTGAGCCCAGAGAGACTAATGAGGGTGGGAGTAAGAAAGCCACCCGCCCTCCGTCAAGGTGGCTTTGCCTGTAGTTTTTATTATGCATCGATTTTCTTATCCATCTTCTTTAGAGCCTCTTAGATCTTCAGGCTGTGGCTGTTTCTCCAAATTGTCATTCACTCCAAGCTCTCTAGCTCCATGCAGTAGCTAAGGGAGGGAGTGGGGGGAAGGAGTTGGGGGAAGGAGGGAGCGAAGGGAGAAGGCAGCTAAGAGAGGTGAATAAGGGTTGCTAAGTAACCGTTGCCAGGGAACCAGTACCAGGAGCATCCCAAGCTGCCTGCTTATTCCAACCTACATCCTCCCCTCACTTAAGTTCTCTCAGGTCTATAAAGCAGCTTGATTCTGTCACCTTCACCAGCTGCAGAGCTATTTCCTCAGCTCTTCAGGTGGAGAGCTGCAGATTCCAGTGACTGAAGATCGCAAATTCTTAGACCAGGACTGGTCATCATGGGCACCCATCTGTCTTTCAAATGGCACAATCAAAAACAAATTACTAAAATACTATAACTTAACAAAAAGACTCCTATCTGCGTAGGTAGGTCATTTGTAGTAGCCTGAGTTCAGAGGGTAGACGTGGGGGCCCCGCAGAGAGTAGAGTGTGTCTATCACCCAAAGAGGGTTTGAACCCCCTCAGGAAAGATCCTTTATTTGACCTGAAATTTTGTGAATTTCAAAAAGAAAAGCTATATCCTGATCCTGTCAAGATCAATTTCAAACTAGAATGCCATCTGAATTGTTTAAAATTTGTATTATCTGCAAATGAGGATTATCCATGACTGCCCCCTCAATTGATGCAGAGATTCCAGAAAGTACTACATAATATTTTATAATAAATTTACCTTAGTAATAACATTTGACTTAAATAAATATTAGAAATTTACATCCCTTCAGAGGTAGTAGGGGGAGCATATAGCAACAACAACAACAAAAAAAAAAAAAACCCTGAAGGAGGTGAGCAGAGACAGTGTCACTGAGCATAGTAAGTCTAGAAGTCAAACTCTACACAAAAAATCCAGAAAGCAGATAATCATTCTTCTGCCTATAACCCCAGATAACCCAGAGTCTCCATCCCTCTGAGGCTAGTTTAGAGTTGGCTAGGTATTACCCTGAGATCTCACAAGTATCCCCATTCCAAAACTGACTGAGGGCATTGCTTTCACTAGACCTACAGTTTCTATTATATGCCAGGTATTGGTCTCAGTATGGCCAAAAGGATGGCTGTCTTTGGTCAGGATGGTCTTCCAGCTATCTTTCTGGCATTCCTGGAAAAAAAAAAAAAACATATTCCACAGTCACCTTCAGAATCTACCAGAGTTTTCCACTCATGAGAATCAATACAACTTAAACTTCCCTGATGCTGCTTAAGGCCAAAGAGCAGCACTTAGGATAAGGAGCTTTTTCACCTAAGATTTTCAAAAGATAGTTGTACAATATAACACAGTAGCAGGTAAAAGCAAGGCTTTAGAATCAGAGAGACATAATTCCTTGAATGAGGAACTTTACCTCTTTTAGCTTCAGTTTCTCATCTATAAAATGAGAATAATATCACCTGGGCCATGGAATTCTTCTAGAATTGAAGTATGTACAGTCTCAACATAAGTGCTCAATAAATGGTCGCTGCCATTATCATCATCATTATCCCTGTTCTACTCAGAATTAGGTAAATGGGCAAGTCAAAACGAGAAATCACCCACTAAAAAAAACCATGTTTTTGTGGCCACTCAGCTTCCAAATGTGAGCTAATTATCAATGAAGTGAAGCCAAAAGGCTGTGGCTATTGTTCTAAGGAAAAACATGAATTAAAGAGGGTAACCTCCAGTGAAGCTAGGATAGAGCTAGAGTCCAGGCCATAAACTTGGTCCATACTATCTTCTTAAGGATCACCACTTACACTATAAGCCCACAAAGCAGTCTGAATTAAGAATTGAGAAGAAAGAGTGGGTAAAGAAATATTGTTCTATAAGACCAAGGAGTCCCCTTTGCACTGACCTCTTGATCCAACCATATTTTATTTAAATCTCTGTCACCTGCACCTCAGCCCCATCTATTAGGGAGGATGGACCAGAAGGCAACTTCCCCTTAGGCCACCCATGTCAATGTCTATCAGGTTCTTCCTCATGTCTGACAACCATGCCTCTTACTGTATCTAAAGCCTACTCACTCACAGATGCTGTCCCTAAAACTTAATCTTCCCATCTCCCCAAAGTTGGAATTATAGATGAAGAAAGTTGAGAGGAGAAAAAGAAATGGAAATGAGAAAGAAAGGAGGCAAGAAAGACTGACCAAGCAGTGGGTGGAAAGGAGTTAAAAGGACAGGAGGTAGAGAAGAGAGAAGTTGCAGAAGGAGAATCAAAAGACTGAAGAACCGAGGGTAGAGTGAATGAAATGTATAGTACATTCTTTCTCCCCAACTCCACTAAGTGCTACAGAAAGAAATAGGCCTGGTGAGGAGAGAAAAGAGGAAGGGGAGAGAGGAATGGGGAGGTAGGCAGACTGTTTTACTGTCTGAAAAGGAAATGAGCTTTGGTTTAAGGAAAAAATTCTCAATTCACATGCTGCTTTGGTGTTGTAGATCCCTTTCTGGAAGGGACCTGGGACTTCAAGATGGTCCCCTGACTGTGATGGCCATAGAAGTATCTGCTCAAAGAAGACTTGACGAGATAAACTTACATGATCAGGGATTTTATCATCAATGTGGGTGGAGTTTTTTTTTATGGGGATCTGTTTTTTTTTGGAAAGTGGTTGAAAAAAGATAAAGTATGAAAGCAAAGCAGTTAATGGAGACCATGGTTTTGACTGAAATCTCTCCCCCTCTCCCTCATCCTCTAATCCAATGAATCCAGAAAGGATAAATGGACCTTATTTCTTCCTCTACCTACCATCCTTTCCTCCTCCCTCTACCATCTTTTAAACAAGGCTCCTTGGGATAATCTGCCCATATTCTTCCACATTAATGTCAGCCCTGTAACCAGAATCTGCCCTGGCCTGCCCTAACCTACATGTCCTATCCTGTCTACCTTCCAAGGGAGCCAATACTGCTGCTGCCCACTAAGGAATAGACTCCAGAAAGGACCTCCAGCTAAGAACTAAAATATTAGTATATCTCAGAGATTATTAACTCTGTCCTCTGTATAAATCTGAACTCCCTGAGTTCAGGAGTCAGCTTAACCATTCCCCTGCCTCCATATCTGTGCTTGCCTTACTCATCATTTTCCTCTTCCAAGTGGTGTTATTTATGTTCCACCTCTCTTACCCTGTACCCATAACATAGTCCCTTACAAAATTTAAAACCCATTACAGCTTATCTCAGATCCTGGCCCTAGTGCAGATGGAAAAAGATATGTAACTACTGCATGCCTCCTGCTTCCAGCACAGCAAGTGGCCCAGCTTGGACAAGAACTTGGCTGTTTGACTTCAAGGGCTATGTAGGTACCACTACTCTAAAGTGTCTGTCTATCTCTGATGATCAGAAATCTGTCTTGTGTATGCCCTTAGCAACTAGAATGAATTATAGTTCTTCCCCTTCCAACAAGTATCTCTTCAAAATAAACCAATATGAGTCCTCTATGTACATTTCTGGACAATGCAGGAGGGCAGTAGGGTTCATCTAGAAGTAGGGGCATAGCCTTTATCCTTGTGCAGGATACCAGTTGCAGAAGCTGGTGCCAATGGGATGGGAGAAGGCTGAAGAGAGGTGAAGGGTACAACGTCATTAGAAAAAACATGTTAACCTAAATAAGACCTTCTCAACAGTTTGAGGTGTCCCTTAGCATGTCCAAGGAAGTCAAGCCCTTTATGAGGAGTAGAACTATTAGTCTTGATCTAGCAACTGAAATGTGTCACTCCAATTGGAAGCAGAGGTCAGGGAAGTATTAGTGGGTGTAAAATCTCCAGGTACCAGTCTCAATTTCTTTTTACCCACTCCCAAGCCTTTCTTAATATGACCAGTTCTCTACAAGAGACAGAAATTAATGTTACTATCTTATGCCATGAGGAGGAGGGAAAGAAAGTGGTCAAAGGAGAACCATGATAATGAAAGAACTACCTGAAGCTGTTGGGATACTAGAAGACTGCATGCTCCTCCTTGGAGTTGTCTTCTACCTTGGAGCAGGGATCAAGGAATGACCAAGGGGGTCTTTAAAGTCACCAGGGGACACCTTCCCCCTCTCAAAGGCCATGACCAACTCCCCCAGAATACACAAGGCTCAGAACCCACTGAGACTGAGGTGGGAGGTAAAAGGGAGTCTCTGTAACACCAATTTGCCTGTCTTTATCTACCGCTGTCTCCATCTCTTCCCCAGCTTCTCACATCCTGGGGCATTATTTCAGAGGCCTTTACCTTGATCTGTCTCCAAGTCTCTAACAAGATCAAAGCTCTTAACACCTGTTGTAGAGAAGAGGGGGCAGGGTCCATTCTGAGGCAAGAGTAGGGCCCTGACTTCCCCTCTTCCCCAGGGAGAAGGGAGATTGGGAGGCTGGGCCAAAAAAGAACCAAACCAAAGTTTGGGTTGACAAAAATTTCCCCTGGTGGGAAGGCTGTTACCCTTATTGATTTTATTATTATTGTTATTTGGGTTATAACTTGAATTAACTCATAATTATAGTAGGATATATATATTACAGTGACCAGAAAGGCCTCTTCTAACCTCTCCATCTAAAGAAGACCCTGTTTTTGTTTTTGTTTTTGTTTTTCTCAGAGTGAGAGAGACAAAACATCGATGTGAAAGAGAAACATTGATTGGTTGCCTTGTACACGCCCTGACTAGGAATCAAACCCACAGCCTGGGTATGTGCCCTGACCAGGAATCAAACCTGTGACCTTTGATCTATGGGATAATATTCAAACCAACTGAGCCACAGTGGCCAGGGCACAAGACCATATTTATTTTCTTCAGATTTTCATCAAAATCTGTAATTATTTGAGCATTTGCTTGTTTGTGGTTTTTTTGCTTATTGTTTATTTCACACTAGCAAGTTAAAAAGCTCTATATTTGAATGAAAGAAAGAATAAATGATGAATAACTATCTGAGAATAAATCTACTTGTGAGATAAAATTTTTCTAATAATTTGATCTATACCTTAAAGTATCATGTTTAAACTTTTACTAGCAATTGTAGTCTTAATCAATATATATAATGCTCTTATGTCTACATCTCTACCAATGACCTCTTTCTCTACAACTTCATGCCGCTTATTAAAGTTATTTAACAATTCTCTAGTGTTAAAACTCTGTGTTAAGCATTGTGGAGAGAATATGAAAACATACAGGGCACAGTCTCTCCACTCCAGAATCTTACAGTTAAGTAAGGGGGAAAGGGAAGATACATGATAACTACAGCGGAAGACAGCATACAATAAGACAGTGTACAAGACTGACACAGTGAAAGGAGTATAGGAGCTCAAAGGAACTACATTGCTTCTGGCTGGGGCTGTCCAGGAAGGCTCGGGCAGGAGGTAGCTTTTAAGCTGGAACATGATGGTTGTGTAGGATTTCAGTAGTCAGAAGTTGGGAGGAGAGAATTCCAAGGAAAAGACATAGCTTACTGGGAGGATTTCTTGACTTTGGGCATCATTTGATATTAAACTTATATTCATCATTAGAGAGTAAAATGCAAGGACCAGTGACATTCAAGATTAAACTGTAGAAGCTTGAGGATTTGAATAGGAAACACAGGGTCCAGGACCTGGTTCCCAGTTCAGGTTCTGTTTCCCTCCACGTCTCTTGTATCTGGTCTTATTTAAGAAATATAAGTTTCAGATAGGACAGGGTATCCATTATGCCTCCATCCTTATGTCTCTTATCTCCTCTCTCCCTTGAGTTCTTTCTTAACAATGAAGCAATGTCTTACTCTCAGTACTGAGAACAGTACAAAGCACAGAAAAGGTATATGCTAATTAAGTTAGGTAATTTGCATACTGGAGAAAGGGAGAAAACCCTCCTTTCTTCTCCATGGTCAATTTTCCTCAGTCTTCCAACACCATATTTCAATAAATATTTATACTTCCTCCTTCCCCGGACAAGAGATGGTGTTAAATGTCAAATATAAAATAAAGTTTGTCATAAAAATCCTTCATAAAAAAATCTCCCAACTACCAACATTGGAAGATGGAGGGGAGCTCCTGTGCTATGTTTGCCTCCTAATAATGTTCAGGTCATTTCACTTCTTGCTTTCAGGAGCATCTCAGACACCATTTTCTTCTTAAAGTTTTCTAAAGAAGTAGACAGAGACATTCAATTCCTCATACCACCCTTGCTTCGGTGAAAGTCCATTCTGTTTTCTTATGAAATCAGTTTCATAAATGACCAGTTTCTCACAATCTCAACTCTTAATTAGTATAATCTTTAATTCTCCTCTTGCTGAGATGGCTAAAGTATAGAGAGCCACTTGGAAGCAAAGAAGTAAATGAAATGACTTCTCTTAGCACCTTCCATCAAGGGGGTCTAGGAGACTGGAGGTAGTTAGGTGGGAGGTGTACATACAAGGGCCACTGTGTATTAGGCTAGAAAGTAAAACACAGGAGGGGTTTGCCTTGCGGCTGCTGTTTCTCTTTCTCTACAAACCTCTGCTGATTATAGCAGATTTATAGGGGCCCCAAAGCAGCCCAGCATCTTAGCCATAAACTTCCCAGAAAGAAAACTCATTGAGGTTCCCTTGAGAGGTGATGAAAAATAAATATCAGGGTTTGGTACAAACACATCAACCAGGGCCAGGGGTGGAAGGCAGCCAGTTCCCCATAGCTGCTTTAACTCCTTCAGGAGTTGTGTACATACACACACACCCCATACCCCAAAAGTCTAACAAATATTCTCACTTTTATAGACCTACTGAGATAGGCATTCCCAACTCTTTGGTGCATATTTCCAGTCAAATGCAAACACATATGTCCATATAGTATGCACACACACATGATTTTCAATGAGTTGCTTTATGACTATAATATGCCCAGCTTCTCCCCCTTTCCAAGCTCCTGACTACAGGGTGGGGCACAGTGAAGGTGAATGAGGGAATGTCTGAGTATAAGCTAGTATGTGTCACTAAGTGTGTCTCTGACTGCATTCCAAAAAAACAAATAGAAATTGTGTTTTCATTGTTCACCATTTGTAATTATCCACTGTCTTTCCATTACCTCTAAACAGGCCGTCAAGTTTCAATGATCATCTATCCTTACTGAGCCGCTACTCTGTACATAGTATAACTCAGAAATTAATAGCACAAGCTTTACTTAAACTTGGTACAAACTCTAGCTTCACAACTACTTTGCACCAAGTATTTAACCTCTCTGAGCCTTAGTTTCAACTTCTGTAGAATGAGGATAACAATATTCACCTCAGAAAACAGTTGTTTAAATTAGATGATTATATAAAGTGCTTAGAACAAAGTTTAGGGCATAGAGCTCAAAAATGGTAGCTATTGCCCTGGCCAGTGTGGCTCAGTTGGTTGGGCATCATCCTGCAAAGCGAAAGGTTGCCAGTTGGATTTGCAGTCAGGGCACATACAGGGTTGCGAGTTCAGTCCCTGTCTGTGTGCGTGTGAGAGGCAACCAATAGATGACTCCCTCTCTTTCTCCCCACCTTCCCCTCTCTCTAAAAAATAAATATGTATTTTTTAAATGGTAGCCATTATTACTATTTTTTAGGTATTGGAGATATAAAGAAGTAATAAATTAAAGAGATGTTCTGTTCCCTTAGGAGTTTTTTAAGTCTTGTTGATGAGACAAGATAAGTATATGGAGAGTGAAAGGACATGGAAACCTAAAACTTATCAGCTCTAAAATGCAATGTCGTCTCCTAAATCCAAGCCCTGTTTTGAATTTTTTAGCAATGATTTCAATGCTCTAATGAGATTGTTTTTTATTCTATCATTCATCATCCCCTTGCCTTACCACGTTATATATACCACACATCCACCACAGCCTTTTATTTAAGTAGCTGATTGGAGAATCCTTGAGATAGAAAAGATTTTGAGAGTTTAATTTTGTGCATTTTCCTGTTTTGGGGCTGGAGCCTTTCTCAGGCATTCCAAACCAAACTCATACACCCATGTACATGGCCAGAGAGTCTTTCACCTCCCATCTCCCTCAGTCATCCCTTTAACCTCAGAACATTCTTATGTTTAATCTCAATTTATTCTCCTTCAGTATTGACCTCTCTTTGTAACTCATTCTTATTGGGGATGAAATACACAAATGCTTAAAATGTAAGAGAAGATCTCAAATGTTCACCTCGCGACTTTTTTCCATTGCCAATCACCCCAGGTCCCTGGAGTTTTATGTCTTGTGTATCTTATTTGTCATTAGCTCATTAAAAATCATCAAAAGATTCTTTAAAATCATTACTTTGGTCCTTGCTAGGGTAGGCCCCTTATCCAGTCATCTTTATGACTATAATATACCCAGGAATTATTAGGAAATATCCTAATTTCCATTACAGATGGTTGAGAAATTCCTATTTCAATCCCTCCAACCCCCACAGCCTCCTCAATTAATATCATCAAATTGCCACTCATTTGATTAAGGCACAGTACAACCCTGAGGCAGGGGCATGACTAATATGACCTCCCCAGTCCCTTTCAATCCATTCATATCAAGTAAGGGAAGCAAAATAAGGCACCAGTTCCAGCCCACATAATGCTTGCCCCAGGGGATACCCTTAGAACCAGATCGACTCCAGCATGGACACAGCAGGCTTTTCCCCAAAATGGGCAGAGTGCCAAACCCTAGCATAGTGACTGTTATGGGAGGCCTACAGACAAGGAGGTGAACAAGGGCCCACATTCCTCCCTTTTCCTCAGATTCAATTTCCCTGGTCTAGGCCCTTCCTTTGGAACTGTGCTCCCAATTCTAAAGTTCTCAGACCCTTTCACAGTGCTCACCTGAGGCCAGACACCTGTCATCAATCATCTAAGGCCAATGCTGCTCAAACTTGAAAAAGCATACAAATCACTTGGAGCTTGTTTAAAATGTAGATTCTGATTCAATAGTTCTTGGTTGGGGCCTAAGATTCTGCTTTTCTAACAGGCTCCTGGGGGACACAAATCGCATGCTGCTTATCCATGGACCATAGTTTGAAGAGCAAGGATCTAGATGACTGCAGCAGGTTTCTCCAACAGTCTCCCAGAATGAGTCCATCTATCTCCACTTCCATCTGTCTACCTCTTCTTCAGATGGCAATGACAATCACATCTCATATGTTTCTGATTCAGAAATCTCCCTCCATAGTACAATATACAATTCAAAACTGGCTACACTTCAAATATGAAAACACACCTCTCTCACAAGAGTCTCTTTCTTTCATGGCTCTAAAGACCCACATAGCCTAGAGTTACTGTCCCATTCCTTCTCCAACTTGCCTATCCCTCTTTTATTTCCCAAATTGCTCCATAGACATTCTCCTCCAGGAAGTGCCTCTTGACCAACATCTCTTTCTCAATTTTTGTTCATTCCTGCCCCTTCCAAAGTAATGATGAGTCAATCCCTGTCTAGTTACTAATTCCTCCTATTTCAGTCCCAGTCTTCCTCCCCATTTTGGTTGTGAATTATCAGCTCTCCCCAAAGAATCCTAGATGCTCTCACAAGGTTTTTGCGCCAGTGCCTCATAGAAGCACCTAAAGGAGTTGGCGAGTATATGGCTAATCCTGCCCCTAGGAGGCTTCCCTGGTGTCACCTACTCCCTGATGGGAATATCAGAAAATCCATAAGTAACTTCCCATTCCTCCCTCCCAGGGCAGGTCCCATATATAAATGCTGTAGAAAAACACTGGCCCTTCTATGCCAAAGCATAAAACTCTGACTGCTTCAAGAAGGATGCCTGTTGTACCCACGCTGGAGACAGTCCAGTCCTCAGGTATTCCCTGGAGTCAGGTAGAGTGGGTTGGGTCTTCTATCAATTTCACTACTTCCTGCCCCTCCCAAATTCCTTAGGAATGGATGGTCAGGGATGAAGGGAGGTCGGTTCAGACATTCTCCTGCCCCATAGTTGTATTACCCCTTCTTGCTCTTCGAATTGAACAACACTATTCTCACTGTTGAATCTAGAAGAAGGAGAGAAGCTCACCCTTGTCCTGAACAAGATTCCACTATAATGGAATAGACAGGATTGTCACCAGGACTCAGGCATAGCCAAACAAAGGCAAAATTAGAAGCAACTGGGTACAGTTATAGACACTGGAAAGATGGGGAGAAATGATGTTTGTCAGGGAAGTCTCCTAGAAAATAGTTTTAAAGGAATAAGTCAGTGCTAACCTGAAAGTAAGGAGAACCTTCTGTACAAAGAAAAATGTGTAAGGTTCAAGTCGATGAAACACGTATTTATTAAATGCTCATTATGTGCCTGGCACCAAGCTGGATACTGTGGGGGAGTGAATAAGATACTCCTTACCTATGATCTACAATCCAGGGAACAATATTAAGAAAATAAAGACACACAGATAACTACGGTATTTTGTTTTTTTATTTCAGCTTTATTGAGGTATAATTGACATATACAATTTAAGGTATTTAAAGTGTACATTATGATGATTTGTTATACGTGTACTTTGTGAAAGGATTCCCTGTGGTTTCCCTATTGTGAAAGGATTAACTATGGTATCTTAATATAGATGTTTTATTAAATGAAGTGAAGTGTTAGAAGGGAGCCTTTGTTTCCCTTTGTTTGCACGTGCAGGGCCTTGAACTATATGTAGCTTTGGTGTTCAAAGTGTGGTCCCTGGACCAGCATCATCTGGGAACTTGTTAGAAATACAAATTCTGTGCCCATTCAGACCTACTGCATTTCAAACACTGGGCCCAGAAATCTATTTGAACAAGCCCTCCAGGTAATACTGATACACACGGCAGTTTGAGAACCACTAAGCAGAGCAATATTCCTAAGCCTCTCTCCACCACCCTTTCTCTCACTATGACCTGTTTTGATTAGTGAGTTGAAGGGACAGCACTGAGCATGCCCAGCTCAGCCTGTTGTGGTTTTTTTGTTGGTTTTCTGGCCCCCACCCTGCCACTCCCCCCACCCCTCGGCAACAGAGCCAGCCTGCCTACAGGACACATGCATTCCAATCTGCTCATACCTGAGAAAATCTACTAAAAGCAGGCTCTATCCTGTGGTGGGAGGTGGGCAGGTGTTCAGCACTACCTATGATGAGGAGCAGTTTAGTAGTATGATACTAGCAAAGGGAATAGGCTACAGATCTAAAGCTGACAGTTTAATCATCTGTCTCTCTGTCTTCATTATCAATTCTTTTCAAACGTAGGAGGGGGAAATGGGATGTTATTATTAATTGTACCCCTAAAAGCCCAACAATGAGTTATAGGGAAAAGTTACCAATGAGGTAGGATGCAGGTTCAGATTGCTTGCAGTAGAAAGACCTAACTGGAAGAATAAGAGGATAGAAGAACCAGAAGAAATCCCAGAGTGTGTTTTTAACTAAATGGAACTTTAAAAAGATCACTTTTCACCTCCCATGTTACAGATGAAAAAGTAAGGCATTTAAGAAACTGAGTGGCTTGTTCAAGGTCACATTACTTGTTAGCGGTGGAAACAAGGCTAGAGCCCAGGACACATGGCTCTCAGGTATGCACTTTCTGAGCAAGTGGAAGAAAGCAAACAATAGTAGAGAAACCTGAAAGTCCAAGAATACAGATATTGCCAATAGAAGAACCAACCCCAGGGATTTTTAGCATACTTAGTGGATTCAAAGCCAAAGTGCTTTGTGCTCATAGGAAAGCTTCGGCTACAATCCACCTATGCGGTTGTCCCTTCACATAGCCAAGGATCAAGCTACACTGCCTGCTCAGTATGCTTTGAGCACTCCCTCACTTTCCTGTGCTTTTCCTAGTATTATTCTCTCTGCCTAGAATCTCTACCCACCCCTCATGTGTGGTGAAATCCTGTCTCTCCTTGAAGAGAGCCAACTCAAATGCCATTCCTCTACAAAGTCTGATTGCACTAACCAACCCTCACAATTGTGCCAGCCAAGAATGATCATCCTCCACTCTGAATTCCCAAGACACTTTATTTGTAATTACTTAGGACACCACTTTCTGCCTTGTGTTGCAGCTACGCTGTGCCCATTACATTAGACTATAAGCTCCTTGAGGGCAGAGGTCATATTTCATTTTCTTTTTTTTAAAGATTTTATTTATTTATTTTCAGAGAGAGGAGAGGGGAGGGAGAAAGAGAAGGAGGGAAACAACAGTTGGCTGCCTCTCGCACACCCCCAACCAGGGACCCGGCCTGCAACCCAGGCATGTGCCCCGACTGGGAATGGAACCAGCAACATTTCGGTTCACAGGCTGGAGCTCAATCCACTGAGCCACACCGGCCAGGGCCATATCTCATTTTATATGTGCTATCCCTCCATAATGCCTAAGTTGTGGTGCACAGTAAATACTTACTGAGCCCAGTATTCAACCAACCGACCAAAGCTCAGAAGTTACATGTCACCTGTTGCAGCCCAAATGTCAAAGACACTGACACCAAAGGACATCATAGAGAAATTAACCCTGCTTTCCGCCCCCACCCCAAAACAGCACCGAATACCTTCCAACATTCTGCTTTTCTACGCACCACATGACATAATCCCATTTGGGTTCGTCTAACTCATGTAGCTTCATGTACTAATTAAGCTGTAAGACACAACAGGGCATGAATTTATTGTGCAATAATTCACACGCGGGATGTTTGCGCAGTGCTTGGGCGTGAGTTATGACACATTAATTCACGGCCTAGAGGGCCTCGTTGCAATTACAGAACCATTTTTTAAATATCATCTGGGTTTAAAATACAAATATTGGTCCCCCAGTCTTAAAACCCTTAGCCCCAAAATGCAGCTAGCCATGGTCAAATATCACATTGACCCTCTTTCCTCTCATTCTGCCTTTATCCATTTAGCTGTACTGATGGCAAAGAATGTACAGTCTAATCCTTCGCTTTACTAACCTAAGACTCTGGGGGCTCTGTGAAAAGAGATGAAGAGGGAGAGAGAGGCACAGACTTCATAACTACCTGCACGAACAAGAGATAAACTGACTGTTGTACCCTGGCTGGTGTGGCTCAGTGGACTGAATGCTGTGCTGCAAACCAAAGAGTTGCAGGTTCAATTCCCAGTCAGGGCACGTGCCTGGGTTGTAGGCCAGGTCCCCAGTTAGGGGCATGTGAGAGGCAACCACACATTGATGTTTCTCTCCTTCTCTTTCTCCCTCCCTTCCCCTCTCTCTAAAAATAAATAAATAAAGTCTTTCATTTTAAAAAAGAGATAAACTAGCTGTTGGGTAAGAAAACACTGGAGAAATGGCTGCAACAGCCAACTAAGTGCCCATTACTAAGAAGGGAGAAGAACCAGGAAGAACTTTTTATGAATTCTGACATTCAATAAACCTTACCCAAACCAACCAGGCAAAATTCACTACAATTTTTATGTCCAGAGTTAGGAGAGTGTGATGGGTAGAAAGAGAAGAAACAAGTCACCTGGCTCAGTACCTCACAACCAACAATTCCCTCTGTCTCCCGTCTCCCCAGGGTTCTAGGAGAGAAGGTGAGCTCATTTCTGCAGAAGACTCTCCCTGCTGGCCACACCATGCTCTATAAACACCCTGTACCATCTGTGATGTCAGCCGCCAGCCACCTAGAGAATCTGCCCTGCTCTGTGAGCTTGTATTAAAACACTCACTTATAACTCCCTATTAATTTTTCACGAGGAGTTATTTTTAACTCGCTCAAACCATTGTCTGAATATGCCAAATATATTTTCTTAATGAACGAGCCCCGCATGTGGTTCCTCCTTCCCCCTAGTCCCCTGCTGCTATTCAAATGTCCCCTCCTCGTGGGGAGCAGCCTGCCGATGAACGTTCACAGCAATGCCCCGGAAATGAGCAGTGGAGCACGCAGAAAACAAAGTCACACAGCCCACACTCCCCTCCCTGCTCAGGCTTTGGTTTTGAGAAAATTTTAGGAAATGTTGTCAGAGGTTTTTAAAGACAGAAAGATCAAGTCAAAATTGAAATGTCTTCCCTACCAGTTATCAAAGGGAACCCTCGGGTTCTGGGGTCAGGCCTTCCCTCTCCTAATCCATCTAGACTCCCTTATTTGCCACTCATCGGTTCCAACAAACGTTATGATTTACTCACAAGGAAGCGAGACAGATAAGGAGAGCCAATTCCTAACTCGTGGAACCTTTCTACACTATAAATATGATTGAGTTATCCCCCTGCCCCAACAGGCTTAAAACCGTTCAGTGGTTCCCTACTGCCCTCAGGATAAAACCTCAACTTCTTAGCACTGGGCATCCTTTCTTCATAATCTGACCTATGCTTATTCCTCTAGCCTCATCCCTTTCCCAGTTCATTTTCCAGCCACTGAATTCTAGACTCACCCTGCTCCCTTGCCTGTAATGCCCTCTCGACCCCCTTCATTTAGCGAACTCCTACTTATCTTTCCATTCCCAGCTCAGACATTGCTTCCCCAGGAAGCCTCCCCTGACTCTTCCGCTGCCCTTCCTATGTGCTCTCATAGCACCTGTGCTCACCCCATTTACCACTGATCATAATGTATCAAAACTCTGGTTCAGCTGTCTATCTCCTCCACTAACCTGTGAGTTAGGTGCTCAGTAAATATTTGTTGAACGAACATACAGAGAAGAGAAACCTGAAAGAACACATAATCCAGCGTGCCTATCTACTTGACTTTGAGATACCTACTTTGTAGCCAAGTAACCTTTATAAATCTGACTCAGGTAAAAATATAAATGATACTACATTCCTTGTAGAAGGCAATCAAAATGAAAAGTGTGAAGGGAAAAGCAGCTGTGATAAAACCTTGACCACAGATAATTCATGGCACGTATAAGCCAAACAGAGGTGATAAAGAATTTTTTGCCTTTGAGGATACTTGTTTTCAAAATATCAGGCTGCCTTGGGTGACAAAGCAGCCAACCACTTATGCCTAGTTAGAGAATCCCAACTTTTTTTAAGGTATCATGCTCAGCCCTATAATCTAGGTAGGACATCCCCTAAACCAGAGGTTCTCACTTGGGGGCACAGAGGGAGGCAGAACAAAAACACCTGGGGAACATTTACAAACTTCATATTCTCACTCCCTGGAGATTCTTTTCCAACAAGCCCCTTCCTTCCCATCCCTGCTTTCAGTCATCCCAAATGACAAGGAGTTGTGCTAAATTTAAAAGGGAAGAGAGTCAAAAGGCTTCCTTCACAGGAAAGCAACACCGTTTAGTAGTTAAGAGCAAAGATTCTGCAGGTAAACTGCATAGGTTCAAATCTCAACTCATAGCCAGATAACTCTGGGCAAATTATTTAACCGCCCTGTGCTTTAGTTTCTACAACTGTCAAATGGGAGCAAAAGCAAAGACCTCATAGACTTGTGAGAATGAAGTGAAATAATGCTTGTAAAGCACTTAACTTGACACCTAGTAAACAACATGTACTTAATGTAATCTACTTAACATTTAATATTAAAATCTGATCCAAAGTCCCCAAACTTTGAAAATCAATTAGTCTTTACAAATGTCTAGCCACAAAATCATCTACTAAAACTTGAGCCTGTTAGCTAGTCCTCATGAGAAAATGAAAACAGTTTTATTCTATATAATTTGCCTTGAAGCACTAAGGACTCTAATTAGACATTCTCATACATGCTGATGCTTTCCGAGTTAGATCAGGCATTGAAAAATTCAAGGCTCAAAAATAATAATAATAATAATAATAATAATAAGAAGAAGAAGAAGAAGAAGAAGAAGAAGAAGAAGAAGAATTGACACTTATTGAACATTTACTATGTGCACTATCTATGTTAAGTATTTTACCAGTGTACATCCTCATAATAATCCTAAGAGACAAGTCTTATTATTATCTCTATTTTACACATTAGGAATCTGAAGCTTAGATGAGTTAAGAAACCTGTGCAAATCACAGAAATAGTAAGTAATGGAGCAAAGGAATGGACTATATATAACTCAAGCCAAACTCAAGGCAGACCGCTATGCCACGCTGCCTTCCCTGCCCTCCCTGCCATAGGGACAGTGCACAGCTTTCACGCAACATCCCAATTCCTAAAACGGGCAGAGATTGAGAGGAGGCCATAGTTCTCCTTTAGTGGCTCCTTGAGCCTCAGGAATTGTGTCTTTTGTCCAATCAGCCCTTAAGGGAAGAAATAATTAACAAAGGAAGATAACATAATTATTATTAATATGTGTTTATTAATAATAATAATAATAATAGTCCTGACCAGTGTGGCTCAGTAGATTGGGCATCATCCTGCAAAGCCAGTTCAATTCCTGGTCAGAGTACATGCCTAGGTTGTGGGCCTGGTCCCCAGTCGGGGTGTGTCTGAGAGCAACCAACTGATGTTTCTCTCTCACATGGATGTTTCTCTACCCCTCTTTCTCCCTTCCTTCCCTTCTCTCTAGAAATAAATAAATAAAATATTTAAAATAATAATTATAGCATCTTTGCCTATGGATGCCTCATCTTATTTCTGGAAGTGGCAGGACTGAGTAACTAAAGTGACAAAAGCAAAGAACATTATGCCAAAAAGTCTGGATTTCAGCCCTGGCGCTTCCACTTGCCTATATAAACTTGGATAATTCACTTAATGTCTCTAACCCTCACTTTACTTATCCATAAAATGGGAATAATAGTACTTATCTTACTAGCTCAATGAGAGAATTAAATGAGAAGATACACACTGCTGGTGAGAGAGTAACTGGGGACACCATTCTGAAGCAAAGTCTTAGTGGAATTAAGTATTTACACACCCTCCAATCCAGCAATTCCACTGCTAAGGACGTATGTACCCCAAGGATCCTCTCTCCTGAGTACTTAAGAAGGCCCATATGAAGCCGTTCACTGCAGTACTATTTGTGGTAGTGAAAAGCTGAAGGGCACCCAAGCGTCCATTACTAAAGGAACATGTAAGTAAAACGTGCTAAATGTGCACAACGGTCAGAAACAATGAAGTGAACTTACACATAGGTAGATCTCAGAAACAAGGCTAAGCAGGAAAAGTAAAATCAGGATGAGGTGTATAGCACAGTGCCATTTATGCAGATTTAAAAAAAAAAAAAACAGCCCCAAACACTCTGGATTTGTCAATGGTACACATATATCTGTTTAAAATATCGTGGCATTCTTTTGCTCAAAACCTTCCACTGGTGTGGTGTCTCTTTTTATGCAGAGTGTAAGCCAGAGCTCGTATTTCAATGGCCTGCAAAGTCCTACAGTATTTGCCCAGCTACCTCTCTGCCTTCTTTTTCTCTCTCTCTTCTCACTCATTTTTCTCTAGCTTCTGACATACCAGGCAAATCCCACCTCGGGGCCTGTGTACTTACTGTTCCCTATACCTGGACACTCCTACCCCAGGTGTGCATATGGTTACTGCCTTAACTACATTTGGTAAAGTAGCACTTTTTTAGTAAGGCCTTCCTTAGTCACCCATATAAAACTGTAATTCTCTCCTAACCACCCAGAACACACCTTATCCCCCTGCCCTGCATTTTTATAGCACTTAACCACTACTTAAGGTACTATACGTTTTACTTATTTATTTGTTCTTGATTTATCTCACTGCACTAGAATGTAAGCTCCATGAAGGTAGGAATTTTTTATTGTTTTGGTCCCAGCTGTATTCCCTGCAACTGCACCTGGTACATAGACAGCACTGAGTATTTGTTGAATGGATAAATATATCTAAATAAACACATAGAGCATGCACTGGAAGAGCATTTCTTACATAGACTAAAGCAGGTGCCTCCAGAAAGGAGAAGGAATGAGAATAGAGATGAAGGACAAACAGGGCCTTACATGAAGCTGACATTCCATGAACTGAGGCAGGTGATTGACTCAATTCTGTGCACTTGAGGTTCAGGGAAGGAATTGCATGAGATACTGTTGTGAGAGTACCTGGTCCAAAGCCTGAAGAATGGCAGACATTCAACAGATTTAAACTGAAGAGGAATTGGAATCCTGTAGTTGTCAGGATATGGAGTGTACAAAGAAGGAATAGCAGCTGGAAAGAAGGAAAATAACAGGGGAAGAGGGGGCACCCCCTCCTACCTGTTCCCTCAGAACCCACTTCCCTTTTCCAGATTCCTTTCTCCTTCATCTTCTTCTACTGTCTTTGGAGGTCCCTGCAGTTGGCATTAAGTATGATTTGTACCCCATTTCTCTGTCTAGGAAACTGTTCTCAGCCACCTACCTCTCAACAAAGAGTAGTGCAGTGTTTCTAAACATCTTTTGAATCACAGACTCCTTCAAGGTTGCTCAACTCAAAAAAAAAAAGTCACTCACTCCTCTGAAGTCCATCCACGGACCATGAGCCACAATCCCAGATGAGGACAGTCTGAATGGCAAGGTGGGAGAAGGGTCATGCTTTTGATACAATTGCTGTTTCCCTCAACATTTTTACATAGGGTGGTCCTTGGGCCCTTCACACATTTACTGAAGATGAGTGAAAATAGACCAACAGACAAAGTATGAAGACACAAGGGAATCAACTCAAAGAACAGAACATACATACAAGGGGAATTAAGTAGTCATATTTTATGACTCAAAAGCAGGCAGAACAAACCAACCGAACCTACAGAAGAAAAAGCAAATATAGTACATCAGTGATCCCCAACTTCTTTGGCACCAGGGATCATTTTTTTCCATAGACAGGGGCAGGGAGTAGGGGAGCAGGAGGTGGGGCTCAGGCAAGCTTCCCTCCAGACCTGGTTCCAAATAGGCCATGGACCCGTACTTGTCCGCAGCCCTGGGGGTTGGGGACCCCTGTTGTACATGATTGGGAATTCTGAGGAAGCCCCCCTGCCATCCAGGCTATATCAATAAAGAGGAACATCTTCCTTAAATGCAATTGCAGAAACACTCTTTCCCCATGCAATCATCTGTAATTATTCCAATAGTTTATATTCATTTCAGACTCTTCCACCAAGCTGTCAAGAGTCCCTCCCTAACTCTACCTCCCCCTACCCTCATGCCCATCACCTGATTCTAACTCAGCTCCTCACACCCTGACTTACCGTTCATGAGATGAGCCTTAGGCCTGTGTATGTTACTCATCCTGCCAGGGACACCCTCCTCACTCCTCTCTGTCTGGTCTTGACCCTCTGGCTCTTCTCAACCCTATTCTACAATCTCTCCCCCACTGCTAGGAAACCTTTCTAAACCCATCTCCCCCATCCCAACAGCACATATAGCACTAATTTTCCCTTTCTGTCTGGCAATGCCCTGGGTGTGTCCCTTAAATTCCTTTTTAGTCTAAAAGCAGGGCCAGAATCCATGAACCTCCTCCTGAATTCCACACTCCCACTCCCAACCCTCACTACCCAGGACAAGGATCTGCTCATCATTGTACCAAGCAATCAAAAGAGGCATAAAGGACAGAGAAAATGAACATACAAGTATAGATGTATTGATTGATTACTGTATCTTAACATTCCTAGAAGTAGGAAATTTTTTTTTTTTTTTTGAAAGAGAGAAAGGGCCAGACATAGGTGGAAACAAGAGACCAGAACAGGCACAATCACCTATTGCAAGAGCATTTCCTAAGGACATTTCCTAATGAGGGCCCTGGGTCTGTGAATCTCAGTTTAATTAGGAAACAGTCTCTCCCAAAGGAGGTGCTTGGCACAGGGGAGGTGCTTAAAGAAACTCAGAGAGAGGCCAGGGAACTTGAAGCCAGCTTCAATGAATTCCATAATGCCCCCGGCTCACTCCTTCCCTCCCTCCTCCCCCTCGTGTTTCTCTCCATCTCTGAGCTCATTCCAAGCTCCAAAACAAAAGTTCTATCCCAAGTAGCCAAGAGGAACTCCTGTCAAATCCAACAATCCACCCACTAAATTGCAGGCTGCTTGCTTTCCCAGCCAACCCCACCTACTCTCCTTCATCCTAGAGGTCGTTGTGTTCATCCCTCTGCCTGTAAGAAGGGCACTGCCGTCACTCTGGACCTTTCCTTTTCAAAACATTTTTCCAAGGAAATAAATTCCACTGGTTCCCTCATCGCCAGGTGTTACCAGTCCTGCCAGTCAGGAAGTTTGGCCTTATGCCTCCTGCTGAGTCACTTCAAATATAGATTGGATAAGAGCTGCTTTGCTAAAAGTTTGGTAAATACTTGAGAGAGGAAGGCCAATAAGGCTGTTAAATAATGATTTCCAGGTCTCAGAGTTTCAGAGATATGGACTTTAAACACATCTCCCGCGATTATACCAATCCCTTTGTATGCAATTACAACTCCTTTTCTGAACCCAAATTATGTAAATTCTCTCATCCCCCTTAAAATTCCCAGAGAATGAAAACTCTGGAGCCAGTCAAACCAATGTCTCCCAAACAAGTATTAAGTTTCCTGGATATCTGAGTTTCCCCAGTTTCCAAAGCCTAACTCAACCACCCTCAACACTCTGGTAGGGAGCAGTCAGGGATACAGAGTGTAGGCTTTGACTTCAGGGTGACAGCTTTCAGGGTGATCATAAGTGCGGTGTAGGTAGTACGCCAACACTTCCAAATTGGAAACAGTTCAGGATCAATAAGAAAAAGTAAATAGAGTGAAAGCCACCATGAAAACTGGGTCTGAGTCATATATCCAAGGTCTAGAAGAAATCAATTAACAAAGCCAAAAAAAAAAAAAAAGGAATATTCTCATTTTTCTTTCTGTTTGCCTTCTCTAGAAGCCTGTGTCCAGTCACAGTCATTCATTCAACAAATATTACTGGTCCCCAACTGTTCGAGACTGCAGATAAAGCAAAGAAAAAACACAAAAGTCCCTCCACTTGAGTTGTTTACATTCCTGCAGGAGGAAGCAGACTATAAACAAATAAGAATATAGCCCTCACTGGTGTGGCTCAGTGGATTGAGCGCCGGCCTGCAAACTGAAAGGTTGCCGGTTTGATTCCCAGTCAGGGCACATGCCTGGGTTGGGAGCGTGCAAGAGGCAACCGATGGATATATCTCTCGCATGCTAATGTTTCTCTCTCTCTCTCTTTCTCCCTCCCTTCTCCTCTCTTTAAAAGTAAATAAATAAAATCTTTTTAAAAATAATATATATTGTGTTGGACTGTAATCAGTACTGTGGAGAAAAGTAAGGCAAGAGAAGGTTAAGATGTGCTCAGGGTGGGCATTGCCGTTTTAAAGTGGGTGGTCCAAGCGGGCCTCACTGACATGACATTTCACCAACAGTCAGAAGCAGGGGAGGGAACAAGCTATGATACAGATCCGGAGAACAACAAAGACTCTGGCCAAGTTTTTAATGAACTTTTTTATTGTGGTAAAATATACGTAACATAAAATTCACCATTTTATCCATTTTGAAGTCTACAGTTCTGTGGCATTAAGTACATTCACATTGTTGTACAACCATCACCACCATCCATCTCTAGAACTTTTCATCTTCCCCAACTAAAACTTTAATACTTTTGTATTAAATAGTGACTCATTTCCTGCCCCCACCCCAACCCCTGGTAACCACCATTCGATCTTCTGTTTCTATGAATTTGACTACTCTAGGTACCTCGTATAAGTGGAATCATACAATATTATCTTTTGATGACTGACTTTTTTCACTTAGCACAATGTCTTCTAGGTTCATCCATGTTGTAGCACGTGTCAGAATGTCCATCCTTTTCAAGGCTGAATTCCATTGTATATACAGACCACATTTTGTTCAACCATTCATCTGTTGATTGACACATGTGTTGGTTCACCTTTGGGCTGTTGTGAATAATGCTGCTCTGAACACTGGTGTACAAAATCTTTTTAAGTCCTTGCTTTGAATTCTTTTGGGAATATACCCAGAAGTAGGATTGCTGGATCATGTGCTAATTGTATATTTAATTTTTTGAGAAATTACCCTACCATTTACCTCATTGGCTGCACCATTTTACATTCCCACTAACAGTGTACAGGGTTCCAATTTCTCCACACCATAATTAACACTGGTTATTTTTTGTTTGTTTGTTTTCAGAGAGAGGGGAAGGGAAGGAGAAAGAGAGGGAAACATCAACACATGGTTGCCTCTCACAAACCCCCTACTGGGGATCTGGCCTGCAACCCAGGTATGTGCCCTAGCTGCGAATCAAACCAGCAACCCTTTGTTTCATAGGTCAGCACTCAGTCCACTGAGCCACACCAGCCAGGGCATTTTCCTGTCTTTTAATAACAGCCATTCTAATGGGTATCTGACTATTTTTAAGGAATAACAAGGAGGCCTGTAGGGCTGGTTCAGAGTGAGTGAGGGGGAAGCAAAAGTCAGAGAGAAAACAAGAGGCCAGATCATTCATGTAGGGTCACTGTGAGGACTTTGGCTTTTACTCTTGGCGTGATGGGAACCCTAGATAAAGTGATAGTTTCATATGTGGTCTACTGACCTACTGAGTCTCCTGTCCTTTGAACTAAGTATTTGGTTCACAAACTAGGAAATAGGCCTCCAGCCAAGAAAGCCAAGTATGGAAAAAAGTTCTGTGGAGCTCTCAATAGATGCCTGGTACTTTTGACAACAAAATGAGAGCTGAAGGAGCAAAGGCACTTGTCATTCCATCTGCCTCCCTTTCTAGATACCAGAGAAGAGACTCCATATAACCACCCATGGGAGATGAATGTGATGGATTGCTTTCATAGAAGTTGTTCACTTTATGGATCATCTTTCGCCAGAATTCAGTCACTTAGAAATCAAACAAAAGCAATCATGGTATCAGTCACAATTTTAGATTATCCCCTCCATTATTGTGGATAATAAAAAGCTGACATGAGATAAAGGGCATTTTTGCCAGCAACTGGTGAAATTAAGGACTGCGAAGACAGAGGTAGACAGACTCTTCTCAGAAAAGGGGCAGGAACAATGTGAATCAGGCACTCACAAGCCTTGCAGAATTAAATAGATGAATTCAGTCCCAAGCCCCAGATGCCTTAGAAAGGATTGTCAGAAATGTCTGAGATGATCAGAGCTAGGGAGAGAAAGGGCCCCAAAGGAAAGCCTGAAAACACATTTTTGAAAGGCAAAGAGTACCTCTCATAACCTCACTTCCCCCAGGCGACAGGGATGAAAGCTTCTACATCAAAATGAGGAGTCCAAGGAGTTATAGATTTTCTCAACAATAAATAATCTAGAGAGAATGGCCTCCCAGCCACCGTTTATAAATGTTAGAAAATATACACTTGTATGGGGGTGGGGGGCAGATGGGGAGTAGAGAAGGAGAGAATTATGGGGTTGTCCCCTCTGGGAAAGGGGGAGGGACAGAAATCAATTTTCACTATGGCATTCTTAGGATTCAAATGAGGGTTAGGAGAGGGAAGTATGGTAAAATCTGGAAACCCAAACTAATTTCTCTCAGCAAGAAAACAGGCCATGTACTCTTAGGCTCCATGTGCTGTTTTTCTTTTCACCTGAGAACCACCTCATGCGTGCTCTAATCTTAACACAGTATGGCCATCACCACCCCACCCATGGTAAACGGACCCCACGCCCTGCCTCACATCACAGCCCCTATCTCAACTTCCTTCTCCGGGGTCTCATCACAGAGGTCTTAGGTTACCTTTTGTAAGCCTCCAAACAGTTATAATAAAAACAGGACTAGGGCCCTGACCAGTGTGGCTGAGCTGTTTGGGTGTTGTTGTACCACAAAGCAAAGGGTTGCCAGTTCAATTCCCAGGCAGAGCACATGCCTGGGTTGCAGGGTTGATCCCTGGTCAGGGAGTGTAAGAAAAGCAACTAATTGATGTTTCTCTCCCTCTCTTTCTCCCTCCCTTCCTCTCTCTTTAAAAATAAATATTTTTTAAAAAAATGGAACTAGGGTACAGAAGACTGCTCTTCCTTCTTTCCTCAAGTAGAAAAATAATGGACCTAAGTGGCAGTGAAAGTTTTAGGTCATTTATCCAGTCAGTCAATAAATACTAAGCACATTAAAATGCCAGTCATTGTGCTTGTTGCTGCCAACACAACAGGGAAGAAAAAGAAATGTTCCCTGCCTACATGGCACTCACTATTTTTAAGAATGTTCTTATATAATATTCCTGAATATAATGATGAAAACAACCAATCTACAAGGCAATTCTCTACAGAAAGCACAACTGACTTGTACTCTTCAAAACTGTCAATGTCAGGAAGGACAGGCTGAGGAAATCACCAGATTAAAGGAGAATAAAAAGGCATGACAATGAATTGCAACGTATAACCGTGGATTGGACCTGGATCAGGGAGAAATATTTTACTGTAAAAAGTATTACTGGACAGTTAGCAAAATTTGAATATGGACTGTATCATATATAGACACACATATATATGCATACAATTGGTCAGTCCTGGTAAAAGATAGGTGGGTGTTAATTATATTATTCTTACAACTTTTCTGTAGCTTTGGTATTTTTCAAACTAAAAAGTTGAAGGAAAACAAGAATGTACCAATAGTAAAGGTTACAGACTCTCCTACCCTGATTGACCTTTTTAAACAAGTTTGCCATCACTTTTGGTTGAAATAAAATCCCACTCAGAATTATCTAGCCCCAAATCAGGAATTTTAGATCAGAGGGGTGGGTGGGAAGACAGAACTCCTTTGTCTTTGATTTACAACCAAAATTGTCAGAAAGTAAAAATGCCTGGAAAGAAACCACAACCTTGGCACATGTTAGTCTGGTTATTAAAAAAAAAAAAAAATACATACTGTTGTTGTCATTTTGTGGGACTAACACATATTAATAAACCAGGGCCCTAGGCTGGAACTCTAAGAGGCATTGGGAAAGGTGTGCAGAGGCTGCAGGCAAAGAAAAACAGTATCTGACAAACAGGGACACCAGGTATATGTGCAAGAATTAGGAATGCCTGGAAAGAGGGGTGAAAGAGAACCAGAATTTGTTGAGCTGCAAGTCATGCACATATGTTATTTCATTTACCCTCCATAACAACCCAATGAAATGAGTATTATAATTCCACTTTACAGACTGAGAGGTTAAATAACTTTCCCAAGCTCACATAGCCAGTAAAAAGAAGAGTTGAAATTTGAACTTGGTTCTTTGTGACTTCGAAGCCCATGCTCTTTCTACTGCAGCACCCTGATTCCACACAGAGTAAAGATTCTAGGACATGGTTATTAAAGGAGAATTTGAGCCAGTTCTTTTTTAAGACTTTATTTATTTACTTTTAGGGAGAGGGGAAGGGAGGGAGAAAAAGAGGGAGAGAAATATCAATGTGTGGTTGCCTCTCACGTGGCCCCCACTGGGGACCTGACCCGCAACCCAGGCATGTGCCCTGACTGGGAATCAAACCAGTGACCCTTCGGTTTGCAGCCCATGCTATCAATCCACTGAGCTACACCAGTCAGGGCCTAGAGCCAGTTCTTATCCTGTGCCCAGGTCACTCCCTGCCAACGTCTTCCCTTTCCTCCCAGAGGCTGATGGGCCAGGGCTGGAAGTACTAGGATCATTAAATCAGAAAGCTCCATCTTAACCATGTCCTGCTAAAATCCTATCCAATCTAGGACCAAAATGTCTCCAGACTATCTATCCTTTTAGATGTCATGAAAGGAGATCCCAAAGCATGCCTGTAGCTATTCCAATAGTTTCCAGGTATAATTCTATATCTAGTTACAATTCCCACTCCCAGAACTTTAGCCCATCTCCTTTGGCTTGCATTTCAGTGGGTCTCTAGATGCCAAATATGTCATCCTTCTGAGACTTCTTTCATCATGCTATTCTTTCGTCATTTTATTCCAAGTCTTTTCTATTTATTACCTAATTCTTGGTAATAAGAAAGAAATCTTGAATGTATGTTAGGAAGTGTCAGAGAAGTAAATGAAGCCTTGACTCTTGTTGGCCAAAGGATGGTGGGGGGAGCAGACATTTTTAAAGATGAGAGCCCAATGGCAGGAAAATGCTTACAATTTCCCTGAAACCTAAATATCACCAGATTTGGCCTCCCCAAAACTCAGCCATCACCCAAGGCTTCCAGATGCTACTGGCACACACCATTAGAAAACATCTGTCACAAAGGACAGCCCCAACTGGGACAAAGGAGAGTAGGAAGGCAGACGGTGCCAGTTTATTGAGGATGGTTTAACAAAACATTTTTTAAGCTTCTTAATTCACTTGGCCATTTGCTCTCCAGACTTGGCTGCCAATCAGGAGCAAACTAGAAATATTTGCCAGAGGATGGCAATCTCCTCCTTATCCTTAACCCAGAATAACCCAGCACCAGAAAAACATTAGCTTATCAGTCACTTGAAAACATGATTAATCCCATTCCATATCTAAAAATCCACGGTGATGCTGGGAAAATGGCCTTCAGCTACATCAGGTTGATTATTCTGGTTTGATCATTATTGATGACCAGAGACTTAGTAGAATATCAAAATGGGCATTTGTGTTCCCATTGTGACCCATGTCTGTGACCAGCCCTGAGCTCACAACATCTAGAGCATTCTTATTATTTATTAATCATCCATGGAAACAAAGGCCAATGGACATTAGGTACCAGCACAGACCTCTTAGTCTTTTTATTTTTTTATCTCCTCATTGTTTTTAAATCAAAAGTTACTAAGGAATGTGGACTTGAGATAAGGAGTAATGAGTATTCTGAACATGCTATCAATATATGAAGATCCATGGAGAAGATAAAGGATTGTTTTTCCATTTTAGTTTCAAAAGAAAGAAAGCTCCAGGTATGTCCAAAGACAAGGGATTGACAAAGCTGTCTCTAAGAATGCTGATTTTATTCAGGGAAATTGCATAAAATTTTGGATTAAATCTAAGGAATTCCAGCCAAAATCATTCGTTTCAGATATTTGTGGATCACTATCCTAGACCTCAATTCAATTCAGCTGACAGGAAGTCACTTAGCACCTTGTCCCCACTAGACCTCTATCTAGTAGGTTCCTACAATTTGCAAATACTCTATATCTGGGGCCAACTCTTGCCATACTCCTCGGTCCACCCTCCTGGTCCATAAAATAGGTAACTCTAAACAATGAGGTCCTCTCAAATCTCAGTCACATTTACCTAGCAGCCATCAGAGAGAGCTGTCCTTTCTTGAAGCAGGCTACAGCCCTAAATCACATTCACCCTGACTGCTGCATTGCAGCAGATAACTGAAGTGTGAGTGCCCTCTACCCTCCTTCTGGAAAATGACACTTTGCTCAAGCCTTAAAAAGACACACACACACACACACACAGCTCTTCTCCCAACCAGACCTGCAGTTTCCTGTTCTCTGTTAAATCAAACTTCTAAGATTATACTTCTAGGGCTTTATTTTCACTAGTCTTCTACCACTTACTCCTATTGTTAGCCTTTTCTGCAGCTCTCTGCTTGAACAGGACTAATCTTTCCCTACACATGAATATCTTGCTGTCATTCACCTCTGCCTAGAATACCCTCTTTTCTGTTCAATATGACCCTCCTTTAGGAGGCTTCTCTAACCACATGCCTAATATATGATCTCTCCACTATGCACACTCTCCTCTCTCCTCCTTAGTGTCCAGTGGTGTAACTCACTGGCCTGGCACCTTGCACTGGGAGAATACCCAATTGGGGAAGGGGGTGTCAGTGCTAAACAGTGAGGTGGAGCTGAGAGCATAGCTCCTGACTGGTGAAGCTTTCTCCTCAGCTGAGCCTGAGGTACAAAGGGTTAACTGGCCACAGCCAAGGAAGTACTCCAGAACCCACAGCCCAACTCGGTGATGTCAGAGACCTGCACCAAGAACCCAGGCCCAAGTCTCTTTCACAACAAAGTGAAAGTACAAAGTGACTCAAGTTGGCTGAGATGAAGTACACTTTCTGTGACATTATTTGCTCCAGTGTCATCCCCTTGGTTTCCAATGACTGAACAGACGGACAATACAAAGCATTATTACTTTCATTGCTTTATTTAATTTGAAAAATAAGTCATCTAATGCTTTGACATTAGGCAACATGATATAATAATCTGAAATAACTAAGTTTAGGCTACAGAAAGCAGGAATGGCCCAACAGTCAAATGATTGGATTTTTTTAATTGTTGTTCAATTGCAGTTGTCCCCATTTTTCTCCCATTGCTCTCCCCTACCCTACCCACCCCCACCTCCCACAGTCAGTCTCCTCCCCCACTGTCGCTGTCCACGAGTCCTTTACACATGTTCCTTGATGACCCTTCCCCTTCTTCCCACTCCCTCCTCCCCTCTGTTTACTGTCAGATTGTTCTTTATTTCCATGTCTCTGGTTCTGTTTTGTTCGCTTATTTGTTTTGTTGATTAGGTTCTACTTGTAGGTGAGATCATATGGTATTTGTCTTTCACCACCTGGCTTATTTCACTTTGCATAACGCTCTCCAGATTCATCCATACTGTTGCGAAGGGTAGGAGCGCCTTCTTTCTTTCTGCTGTGTAGTATTCCACTGTGTAATCCTCAAGTGAAAGCCACAAAAGGTCTCCAAGTGAGAAAGACTGAATTCAAACCATTAAAAATTAGATTTCAGCTAAGTATAAATGCATACAAAAGCAAATTCCAAATTAGACAATTCAGGAGCCAAAATGACTCTTTGTGTAAAAGAATTCCTCACCCCCCAAATCATTACCACCACCCCTATGACCACCAAGTCACCACAGGCTCATTTACACTCCATGCAAGACAATAGTGGCAAATAGAGAATTCCTCTTTCTGGGAACTTTCAATTAAGGGCGTTCTGTAAATTCTTCCCCACTTCCAAACTAAGCAAAGTGTATATAAACCATGCACTAGAAAGGGAATTCCTAAATCAGAAAGGAACAGTATGGTATTTACATCAGAGGCAAGGGCATGTCAAGGTCCCAGATGACTTCATAATTGATGGAAGTTAAGAGTGGTAAGGGCTTCAATCTTGGCAAGATTATGGCGTGTCTTCTGTAGACCTCGGGTCAGTCTGAGAAGTCTGCATGGAAGAGGGGGGAATTACCCCATCTTGGCATTTTGTCTAAGTGTTTCCCAGAGAAACATCAGTTCCAGCTACATCTCATGATAAGGTGATGGTTAAGCTATAATCCAATAAATGGAGCCTTGTTTAGACCGTCCTGGTATGTCCCCCACCAAAACACAGGGCAAAACAAACTCTACCACACTCTAAACCCATACATCCAATTTGCCCAAACATACAGATCCAGTTAAATATTTCCACCAATATAAATACAGACCTAGGTACTAAAATATAATACTAATAAAAATTCTGTTATGGGTACGTGCAGAAAAGGAAAAGAATCAGAGAGGAACCATTTCAGTAGTAATAAGTGTGTTACTTCTCCCCTGGGGGAGAGAAGTGAAGCTCGGATAGCTTTCCTGAAAGGGTGGAAAGAAAACCAAAGTAACCAAATTCAGCTCATACTAAAGAATATAAATAACCAAGTTTACCTCCCAGGAGTCTTCCTAGAAAGACCTCACTGAACTGATTGCTTACCAAGCATCATCCCCCACTTATAACCTTACTTTGTACTGCATTGTTTAAATGCTACTTGGGCCCTGACTGGTGTCGCTTACTGAATTGAGCATTGTCCTGCAAGCTGAAAGGTTGTGGATTCAATTCCCAGTCAGGGCACATGGCTAGGTTGCAGGCCAGGTCCCTGGTTGGAGACTTGAGAGAAGCAACCCATCAATGTTTCTCTCCCTCTCTTTCTCCCTCCCACCCTCCCCCACTCTCTATAAATAAATAAATAAATAAATAAATAAATAAATAAATAAATAAATAAAATCTTATTTTTTTAAATATTTCTTGGGAGGATATTTTTTCTTCCTTTCTAAAATAATAACTACTTTTGGTAGAAGCTGCTTTATGTTTTTTCACTGAAGCTAGACATTACTAATTATAACCAAGACTTGAACTTGAAAGCTATGGCAGCCCCTCAACTGTCTGCTCATTAGACCAAGAAGAAACAGCCACATTCTCCAACTCATCTACCTGCCCTACCACCACCAGTACTACACCTCTCAAGTCCCATCCCAGCCTAGTAGAGGCTAAATTCCAAGTCAGCGAAAACCCACCCCATGTAGACTAAAACACTCCAGACCAAATGTACCAAAATGATGTAGACAAAATCCACCCACCCCAATGTGTACCAAAATCCATACAGATGTGAACCAAAACAGCTTTGCTTCCTTCCCTCAATATTTATGGAGTCCATACTACATGCAGATATTACATTAGTATCATTATACCATATTTGAGTAAACAATCGGATATCCAGAGCTCCTCTAGAGGTTACATATACTCCATATCATCCAGAATCATTCTGGGATGGTTGTGAACAGGGAAGCTTCTCTTGATCCCTCTGGGATAACTTCTGAGAAGACAAGTAAAGCTAAATCCAACATTCTTCATTTGACACATTCACAGGTTAATCTCAGTCAGAATTCAACTTTGGAAATTCTTAACATTTCTATCATACCATAATAAGACTATCAACTTAACAAATCAGAAGGCAGAAGCCAAAACTTCTGCTTAGAGAGCTCTTCAGAAACTAGGTGGGCTAACAGGAAGAAACAAAAATAGACTTCCCAAACAGCAATTAGAAAGAGAGCTGGGAAAAGCAAGGAAAGGTATAAAATTAAAGGATTAGAGAGTTGTATTTTTTAAAATTTAATCCTCACTTGAGGATATGTTCATTGATTTTGAGAGAGAGAGGAATGGATGTAGGGGTGGGAGGGAGACATTGATCCATTGCCTCCTGTACACGAGTCCTGACCAGGGATCAAATCCTGACCAAGGATCGAACCACAACTCAGGCATGTGCCCTGACCAGGGATTTAAACTTCAACCTTTTGGTGTACAGGATGACATGCCAACCAACTGAGCCACCTGGCCAGGGTGTAAAATTAAGGGATTAGAAAGTGATGTCAACATCCATTGGTGTCAACAGTGAAAGTCAATTTCTTCTCTCCTTTTCGCCAGTGATTCTCTACTCCACTTTCTTCAACCTCACATCCTATCAACCCAGAACTAATAAAAGTCCTCAAGAGAACACAGTAGGAGTCCATCCGCCTGCCACTTTATTTTCCAATCTCCAGCTGTAACATAGAATAGCTTTTGCCTACAATGAGCACTCTTCTTTTTTTCAAGAAGCCTTGGTAAACAGCTTTGGTTTTGTTTTTTACCCCCAAATCCTTCCTTTCCTTGAAAACATAGAATATAGAAATACACTCAGTGGTCCTTTCTATCACTATATCTTCTTATCTCTACTTTTAGACTAGTTGTGAGTGGTCAGAGCCTTGTGGCTCCTTCTTCCACGTACCTCCTCCCAAAACTCACAATAATACACTGCACACAAGGTAGCTTAGGAAATGCCAAATCTCCCTCTGGATAGCTCTCTTCATAGCTTTAAATGTGTCCTTCTGTCCACCCATGTAAGTAGTTGACTATCTCTCTCTGTTCTCTCTCGCCAGACTTTGCTTGGTTTCTCTAATAGTCCTAGATAGCTGTTCCACATCTCTACCACCTCCCTTGGAAAATTAATTTTTGTTTTGTTTTAGGAAAGACACCAGCTCATCTGCATCATATGAAAGTTGTGTCAAGCCTCAATGTCCTGAGTTCTTATCTAAAAATAGACCAATATGACTTCTCCACCAAGACCCACCTGTCTCACCCTTAGCTCATACATCATAATTTACAATGATGAGCCTCTGGCACCATGATTTTTAAGGGATCCCCTTTATTATTGTTTCCTGGTTCTTTCTAATCCCCAATCTGCCTCATGATTTCTTAAATAGTAAAAGAAAAAAGGGACAAGGATAAACCAAAAGAATATAACCCCAAAATGATTTTGTTACTTTGGAATATACATTTTAAAGGAAATTATTTTTGCCTAAACTAAGGTAAAAATGAGTCTTGACCTGGCCAGGTTGCTCAGTTGGTTAGAGCATCGTTCCTACACCAAAAGGCTGTGGGTTCAGTCCCCAGTCAGGGCACATACCTAGGTTGTGGGTTCAATCCTTGGTCAGGGTGAGTTTGGGAGGCAACGCATCAAAGTTTCTCTCTCATATCATTGTTTTTCTCTCTCACTCCCTTCCTCTCTCTCTCTGGAGTCAGTGAATATATCCTTGGGTGAGGATTTTTTTAAAAAATGAGTCTGCCTTCTGGAGACACACATCACACATTAACTGATAAAAAGAGATGTTGCCCACAAGCTGCTGGAGAGCAAGAGAAAGACAACGTAGAACTAAACATGTGTCACACATAACCAACAAAGCAAGTGTTGTACATGGATAAGTGTCGTCTGAGCTTCTGGTGTGGGGATGTTGCCCACAGTGCGTGTTTGTGGTGGGGAAAGGGGACACTTTAAGGCTCCACAGGCTTTTGAAATTAAAGAGTTGAGAACATGTTTTGTGACAGCAGCAAACTGCCTCTTGGAGACCCAGGAAGCCAGTCCTATTTCAGGCTTCTCCTCCAAACGTTTATCAATCAATAAATATGCCTATCATGTACATAAATTTGATAGATTCCAAGAGCGAACAGAGCCATCAAGTTTCAAGGTTTATTAAGCACTGGCTCATTTACAATATACTTGGGCCCTTAGACAGACAAGCCTCCATACAGTGATTTAAGGACCACTAGGCAGCCACACCCCCAGTGGAACTTTGTAATCTTTCCTCCTACAGCCTGACCTGGTATATAGTCCCCACCACAGGTTTTTTAAAATTAGAAAAGAAAGGCAGAGAGATAACCTTCAGCAGCTAAAAATGCAAATCTAGCTCCTTGAGCATCTAGCAAAAAGACCCTCAAACCCTCCCTCATTATTGTGGACTACCTTATGACACTGGAGCTGATAGTCTGCAAAGTTCTCAACAATGCCCTCCCTAAGAAGATAAGACACAGATACTTCCAGAATCATAAGTGAGAAATGGAGGCAAATATGAAGGAAGCAGCAGACCCAGGTGGAAGAATTTCATTCATTCAAAGAACATGTCTAAGTGCACTATGTGCTAGGCGCTGTGAGAAAGACAAAGACTAACAAAGCAAGCTCTGCACCAGGCCAGAAAGGAAAGGCCAGGACGCAGGGCACCGCAGAGAGGATGAAAGGACGCTGGAGGAGAAGGGCCCAGGACTAACATCCCCTAACTCGTATTTCCTAGGACCGTCTCTACTGAGGACATTTCTGGTTTGAAGTAAAATGGAGTATAGGCCTCTGGCCTCAGGAAACCGACCCACCCTCCTCAAGCTCACAGGGCCTGGGGCCTGCACCCTCCAATCCAAAATCCTGCCCTGGAGCCATGAAATACACTCTGCTCAAACCCCACAGGGCTTCTAGTGCCAGGAGCACTTCAGGCCCCGCCTTCCTCTCTGGCTCTATTTTCTTACCAAGTCTATAACTTACCCATGCTCTTTTCTACCTCAAAGGAGAAAAATGCAAGCCAATCAGGGACAGGTAAGGGGCTTAGCCAAGCAACACCAGGAATCAGGGCAGTGTCCCAGGGAGGCAGCCCTGAGGAGGCGGGGCTTTGGGAAGGGATGGGAAAAGGTGAACAAGATGACTTAGCCCCAATCCAGGTGGACAGCTAGAGGTGGGAAATGGAAGCTGAGTGAATGAGCAGGGAAGCTGTCTGAATGAGAAAGGGCTTAAATGCAGCTGGGTTGGAGACTGGCCACAGGATGCGGATTTAGAAGTCTGGATTGGCTGGAGGAGAGAGTCTGGAGAGGGGGTGGAGCCCTACTTGTGGTGATTTGGGAGTCAGTCCCTGATTCTGCTAAAGGGACCCCCAACCTCTCCTACTAGGTTCTTCTACCACCACCACTCATCCATCCAAGCCCCCTCACCCACGTTTCCCATCACTCCAAAGATGAAACTAAAGGGGAACTAGTTTAAGCTTCATCACAAGGGATTTATTTCCTGAGATAGTTATTCAGCATTCATGACATATTCTAACTGAATATGCACTGTGCTGGAACAAATAAAGATGAAAAAGATACAGCCCCTGCCTAGAGAGCTTCTTGCTCTAGACATTCAAAAAGTAGGTCTTCCAAGACTCTGAGACAGTAACCAAAGGAAGATGCCTCCTCCATCCCAGAATGTTAATCTTCAAACAGAGGCAAGTCTGTGAACTGTCAGGGATGGAGAAGGTGGGGCCTACTTAGAGACTGAGGGCTGAACGGAAGTATGATCAGCCCAAGAAGCCATTGGTCTCAAGGAAAGGGGGCACCACGGCCTTTACTTGACATTGTCACTATCGTTCTAAACCCTAAGTTAGGTGCAGACAGGACTGGGGTGAAGGTGGGAGGGAGGGGATGAGAAGGGTAGAGGCAGGGCCCTGAATCCATACAAACAACACTAAGACAGAGCATTGAAATTAAAGCAGAAAGAATTGCATCAAATCTCAAAAGAGCCTCCAACAAAGGAAAACCTAAAAATCACACTGACCCTGCCCTAATGTTTCTCCGTTAGGCACAGGGCATGCCTCCTTTGTTCTAGGCATTATACTGGGTAGTAACTGAGTGGCCCCAGCCAAGACTACAGAGCCAAAATTCCTAGAGGCAAAGGAGACAGGCAGGAATTGGAATGATGGCTGTAATGACAGAACAGTATGGGAGGGGCATCTGGGTGTTTGATTTATGTCTGTTCCAACAGTCCTAGGCTGTCTTCCCCTGCCTCAAGCTGGGGTTTTCCCAGATGTGCATCTGCTTGAGGGAAAGAAGGGCGGGTATAGGGGGAGGGTCTCCATGTCCTTGCATCTGGTCCCAAGAGCAATCCCTTCCCCTTTCTCCCTATGCTATTCACTGCCTGCTGGGTAGGGGTGGGAGGCCAGGGGACATGCCAGGGCCCCCAGATAATCACCAGGTAATGAAAAGAACTGGTCCAGGGCTGGGGGGAATGCAGAGGATGCAGAGTTTGTGCCATAAATCTCTCTTGGAGGAAGGGGTACAGAATGGGGGGACCTGACAATTGGAGCCCATCCAGGTGATTTCACATGAAGTAGCTAAACCTGGAGGGGTGGGAGGTGGGAGACCTGGAGAGGCTGGCAGTGGTGTGAGCCAGACACAGGGGAAGAGGCTGAGACAAAGATAAGAGAGGCAAAAAAGAGAGATGGAAGGAGGGCAAGAGCTGGGAACAGTGACAGGAGAGGCAGCGAAAGGAGACAGATGAGAGGAGAAGGGAACAGAGAGAATAAAAGGTACACACAATGAAACTCATAAAGATACGATGGTATGAGACCCTCAGAGACTGAGGGAGGAAAGGAAGGATAGAAAGTAACTGATGGCAGATATAGTTCTAGAAAAACTCAGACCAAAAATTATCGGGAGTCAGACAGACAGACTGACAGACAGACAGATCTGCCTAACAGAGATGAAGGTGAAGGAGGCAAAGAAGGAACAAAGAAAACAGGGATGCAGTGAGGAGGGGGGAGGGAGCGAGACAAAGAGAGAGAAGAAGGCAAGTGTAGAGCAGGAGGAGGGAGCGAGGCCAGGGAGGGGATATATATTTTCTTTATGATCCTCTTCAATCTCACTCGGCTCGCTGCTGAGCCCGTTCCCTCTCAGGTGCTGCTCCGTGGTGGATGTGCCCAGAAAGCTGATAGGGGGAAGCTGCTGCCATAGCTGCCCTCAGGCTCTCCCCCAGTGCCAACTTGAGGGATCTCAGAAACTCCTACATGGATATAAAAACCCAACCTGCCTCTCCTGCTCTGTCCCCCAAAAATGCTGAAATCAAAAGAGGCCTGAAGCTCAGCCCGAAATTTTTTAGAGCTAATGCAGCCTCGCGCAAACAGTGCAGGGAGGGGTTGGAGCAAAGGAAGAAAGAGAGGTAAGCAGACAAGCAAAGGAGGCAAATCACGGAGGAAGTATTGGGGACAGGCTTTGGTTAGGGGTCACGTGATGGAGAGTGAGGAGAGATAAGGGCTGGGAAGATGTCTGTGTTTGAGAGCTAAAGAAGCAGCATGCAGAATATCACCAAAATAAGATACTAGTGACTATTACTTTGACACCTCCTGAGAAGTCATGATCAATGCCTTTGAGCAGCTCTCCACTAACTGGCCCCCACAAATATACACAGGAAACCCACAAAAGAAGAAACTAGAGGCATAAAATGGAGATCCTGAGGCCAAGCTAGGTTTTAAGGGACCAGTGATAGAGTAACCAGGCAAGTTTCTGAAGATCTTGAGATAGCATGGCAAGCTGGACCCTGCCTTTTTCCCCCAGGCTTTTTGAGTCTGACGGAGTAGCTGAGCTCTGCAAAGACTAGCTCCCCCAGCAACCCTGAGGGCCAGGGAAGAAAGACCCTAAGAACAATAACTGAAGCAACCTAAAGGGGAATTATTCTCCCCACCCACTTCCCTGGCAGCCACATTTAAGGTCCCAGAGGCCAGACGTATTCGCTAGAGAAAGAAGAACCTTATCTCAGATGATTTGGGCCTCCCAAAGCTAAATTCAGAGGTGGTAGGACAACTGTCATCATTTACCTCTTCCTATACCCATCCCAAAGGAATCCAGGTGAATGGCCACCAGGGGCAGGATCACAGGGACTTCATAAACCAGGGACAAGGAGGACCGAATCCCCCAGGGCCCTGGCAACAGCTAAGTAGGTCAGTACATCTGGAACAGGGAGCAAGGTTGGGCAGCCCAGGCTCCAAGGCGAGTTTAATTCTTTGGGTCACACAAAGCTGGGAACTGGGAAGCTCTGCAGTACCAGAGGAGGCCGCTAGGGAGGGCTCGCCAATGGCCAGGCTCCAGAGAGGCAGGAACCCGCAGACTTCAAGGAGACCGGAAAGCAATCGATCAGAGTCGCCTTGGCAACCGGGCTCAGCCTGAGACAGACAGCACGTCGATAATGAAATCATCGTTAAATGACTTCAAGCCCTAATTAATAATCCGGGCCAACCGAGGCCATGCCTGACTGGGGTGGGAGAGGGGGGGATGTCATTGTTGGGGGACCATTGGAAGCTTCTGGACAATTAATCAATTAATCCACTCACTCAATAATTGGCTCCTTTGTCCTCTATCGTGCCCCCTCCCCCACCCTATCCACCTCTGGAGAGGGTAAGAAGAGATGTGGGTCTAATCGTTTCCAAGAGCCAAGATGCCTCCCACTCTCCTTTTTTATCCACAAGTGTGTCTCCTGGATCAACAACCCACAAAGACTTCCCCAAGGTTGGACTGCCCTGTGCTCTTCTACAAGACCCACCAAATGGTGAATACTTCAGGACCTGGACAGCTAGCTGTCCAGAGACTTCCTCACACACTTCTAGCCCTTTTCCCACCTCCTCCAATCTCATCCCACCACTACCCCCATGCACATACACAGACTCATCACCAGCTCACAGCCCACTCCGACTGAAGAGAGCACTGAACAGAGAGTCGTGAGAGCCAGGTAAATCCCAGTCACACCAGCCCACCACTGACAAAATGTGACTTTGGGCAGGCTATGCCCTCCCCAAGGCCTCAGTGTCCTTCATCACCTGTAACCTGAGGGGATCCAAAGGATTTCTAAGATTCCTTCCTGCTCCTTCACTTCATATTCTAATAATTGAACCTGAATCAGCTCCTAGTCCTCTCTACTCAAGTTTCTGTACCTGAAGAAGGTAAGAGGGGAACTGGAAAGAGTGCCAGGTGCTGATTTATCAAGTGCCCCAGCCCTCACCTCCAGACCTGAAAGAGGAGATGGCTGAAGAGTGTGGGAAGGGATGCTTCCCTCAGCCCATCCCCCACCTGCCCAGCCTTGCTGGCCCTTGCCACCCACCTTGCTTATTGCTCTCCACAACCCCCAGCAGGAAATGAAAAAGGTACAGGAAATTGCACTTTAAATCCCCCAGCTCCTGGCTCCCTCCACCAACCCAGAGAGCTGGGGACAGACAACCTCACAGACCAGGCTCTCTCTGTTTGTAATTAGTAGGCCACTTAGGAGGAGAGGGGGCTCCTTGCAGAAACAGCCCTTCCCCCAAACAGCTAAGTGGGTTATCAAAAAAAAAGTGGTGTTAGGGGAGAGAGCATTTGGGTTCAGAGAAAAGGAACCAGAGGATCTTGGGAAAGAAAAAGGGCCAGGGGGATGCTGGAGTGGGCAGTTGATGGCATCCTTTCTGGGAGAGCTGATTTATAGCGCCACCTGTAGCCTGGAGATATGGTGTTTCCAAAGGCTGGGATGGGGAGGGAGGTCCAGAGAAGTCCTGCAGAGAAGATCAGGGAACAAAATCCACCAGGTCCATCCCACCCCCCATGGACACTTAGGAGTTTAATAACATTCAGAATGTCCAGGGATTCCATGTAATTAAAGCCAGGAGCTGGGTAATTACATTTCTTCTCCATGTGCTACCCTTTACCTTCTCCCTCCCCCACGCGCACACACACACATCTTTTATGAAGGACATTGAACCAGATCCTGGACTCCAGAAAATGCCTCCACTAAAGAGATGGGCTTAACTTCAGCAAAAGGAATTTGGGACACTTTGGAATGGATTTCCTTAGAGTTCCTGGTAAACACCAGAACAAATGAGGTGCACACACACACACCAAAAAGGGACAGGAAAGCCCTCTCTTGACTGCTATTTCTTTTCAAGTGGGATTGACCTCCAGACGACATCCCCCATATCATGGGGCAAAATACTGTCTCTCTAAACATTAGGAAAGTAATTCCCCTCTAACCCTTAGCTCCAGGAGGGAGATGACTGTTTCTCTCCCCGGGTCATGGCAAACACGCTACAGAAAGACCACTCAGCCTGTGGGCAGAGCCCCACATGCAGCTGCCTAGCCCGGTATCCTGTCCCCCCCTGCCTCCGCCTCCCCCACTCTCCCTCTCCTGTTTTATCTCAACCTCTCTGCACCTCTCAGTGTCCATTCTTTGGATTCACCCTGTGAACCCAATGGTGGGGGGAGGGAAAAGTCCAAAGGGAGGAGAAGACAGGGGCTGCTCTCTGATGTGAGAAGAGAGATACACCAGACAAGAAACCCAAGCAGAGCAAAAAAAAAAAGCATGTTATGCATGTTAAGTTAATAGAGTGTAGCCCAACCCTTCAAGTGCTGAGGGACCCATGGGAAGGAGAGCGGGGACGGAGGTGGAGAGTTCGAAGCAAGATTGGAGGGAGTACAGGCCAGGGTTAGAGGCTGGAGGACACAAAGGCCTTGGGAGGCAGGAGGCTGGTGTGGTCAGCTGGTATGGAGAGAATAAACTAGGAAGATATGAGAGATAAGGATGAGGACAGTTTAAAATATATTTAAATCTTTACCACTGTACACAGTTCTTTTGCATAAATCTCATTTTATCCTGGATAACAAGCCACAGAAGCAGGCACTGGTGTTGCCATTTTATAGATAATAAAACTAAGGCACAGAGAGGTTAAGTAACTTGCCTCAGGTCTCAGAGCCGGTAAGTGGCAGAGCAAGGAATCAAATTGCTGTATTCTGGGGCCAGCTTCTGCAGGCTCTGCCCTGGGGCTGAGCCAGGCTTGGGGCCTACTTGTGTAAGGGGGTGATGACGCCCCAAAGGCCAATAGACCTGACTCTTGCACCCTTTGCAGCATGTTCTGCCCAGGGGACCTCCCGCAAGTTAGCTAACTCATCTAAGCCTCATGCGTGAAATGGGAAATACCTTACGTTCTCAAAATGGAAGGGTGAACTCATCTATCTGGGGTGGGGGCGGGGGTTAGCTTTAAAATGGGATTTTTAGGGGAGCAGACTCCCAGGCTCACTGCAGACACAGGCTACAGGGGCTGTCGCTGCCGCAGCCGGACTACAGCAGGCTGGACTTGCCACAGGCCTCCACACTACCTGGGTTTGAGTTTGCCCTGTCCAGTGCACCGGTCCATGTGGTTTTCTGTTCTGCGGCTCAGTCCGATCCTCATCCTCCTTTCTTGTCCCTGCTCACGGCCATTTCCTGTGTTCAGAGCATTTGCTAGGTTGAACCACACGTAATTCCTGATCTTCAACTGGTTTTGGCCTATAAAGTCTAACTTTGGTTCTTCTCTCCTCAAAACATTTTTTTTTTTTTTATTCCAAGCTAAGAAGACAGGAGAGCAGACTGAGGAAGGGCGAATAATAAAATGAGCTAATATATACTGAGTACCTACCATGTGCCCAATACGTTACATTGATAATCACATCCCTAAATTCTCTCAGGTTCCCTGAAGCGTCTGAAATTATTTCCCACATTTTACAGGTGAGTAGGCCCAGGCAGGTTAAGAGGCTGTATAATGAGGACGGGGCTGGGGTTCAAACTCAGCCCTGGACCCCCTGCTTAATCACTGTCACCCACAAACAGGGAAGTCCTGGCGGAGACCAGGAAAAACAAGCGATGCCTGCATCTTCACAAAAAGAAAGCAAACTCAAACTCTGGCCAGAAGAGCCCATTTGGTCGGCAGCGGGGTCGACGCCCAGCGACCACACCTGAAATCTAGGGGTAGAAGGGCCAGTCAGAGAAAGAACCTGGCCAGAAACAAGGGAGATGAGCGGAGACTGGGGTACTGCTGCAGCCGCGGGCAGAGCGCGGGAGAACCGAAGGGGACCTCGGAGGGGGAGGCCCTGGCGGGTGTAGACAGAGCTGACGGGCAAAGACGCGGAGGAGCCTACGATGGCGGCACAGGGAGGAAAGCTAAAGTCGAGGCGAAAGTGTGAAAAGCGGGAGAGACCCCCTGCAAGAGATATGGAGACTGCGGCAAAGGGAGGAAGCGAGGGTTAGAGGCAGAGCGCGGGAGCTGGAGTCCGCCGCAGTGAGAGAGGGCGAGAGGGGTGGGGGAACGAGGGAGGAAGAGTGAGAGGCCCGAAAAAGCAAGCCAGACGCTCACACCGGTTGTCTGGTGTGCGGGGAGGGACCTTCATCTCAAGGACACGGAGAAAAGCAGATGGAGAGTGGAAAACGGGGGAGCGGCGACCCCGGCGGGGCGGGCACCAGCCCAGCCGCAGCGCGCCGGGTGGCGCTGCCCTCTCCCAGACGCCCCCGCTCGGCGCCCCGCAGCCCCCGAGCGCGCCCCCGCCCTCCCCGGCCCTGCCCGCGCCGGGCGCTGGCATGAAATTGGCTGCAGCCGTAATGAGTCCGCGCTGCGCGGAGGAGGCTGAGGGCCCGCCAGGGAGCCCTGCGCGCCTCGTTTAGCTTGTTTATTGTTCAGGCCTAATTAAAACGTTCCACCGCGCTGCGTTTACATCCGCCCCCCGCTAATGAATTCTCGGCCGCCGGGCGATTTCGGAAACTGCGGGCCGGAAGGGGGGGTGGGAGGTGGCGGGACTGGGGAAGGAGTGAAGGAAGGGGCACGCACACGAACACCCCACCACCCCTTCCACCCCCGGAGGAGCAGACATCCAGGGACTGGCGCCTGGATCCAAGTGAGCGGCCCCAGCCCCGTAGCCTCAAACTCTGGCAAGTGTTTGGAGGTGATGGAATGCAGGGCCACAGGGCTCGGAGGAGGGGTGAGAAGGGGAGGTCACGAGCAAGGGTGTGTGTCCTTCTGTGCGTGGTAGGCCTGTACGTGCCTACGTGTTTGTGCTTGTGAGTGCACCTGCTCCCTGCTCCGGGGAGCGTGTCCCAAAAGCAGCTTGTGCGCTCGGGACTCTGCATCTATCTCTTAGTGGGTCCCTCTGGCTGTTCTTGCCGATTTGTCCCCCGCAGGGGGAGTCTGAGCGTGGCTTACAATGTTTCTGGTCTCTCTGGGCGTTGCAGTTTGCCGTTTTGCTGTTTGCCCCCTTGTCACGACCTCAGTGAGGGCAGATGGAGCCATCCGAGGGAGAGAGACAGACGGTGATGCTTGGGCAGCCAGGGCTCCCCGCTGGCCCCACTCCTCCTGCAGACGCGGGCATGCACACACACACACAACACACACGCATATATACACGCGCTGCCCTCCACTGCATGTAATCAAATAAAACAGACAAAAAGCAATCGAGATAATATTCACACGTGACCACATAGAAACACACAAATGAACAAATGTGCTCATAACGACATGCCAATCACACACACAGATGGAAAGACAAGAGCCTGGGGCACAAAGCCACATGGCACAAAGCCACCTGGATGTACCCGCGCCCCTCCCCACCCACATACTCACAGAGAAGACTGCAGACTTGGGTACAAACGTCTCCAGACAATTGCACACACACATCACCGCCAGACACATGTCAGTGTACCCTCCAGTGGGCCCCAGTTCCGCTGGGAGCAAATTCAGATCACCCAGACTCGCCTTCAAAATGTGCTGCTAGCCATTCCGTTTCATGATGCTTCCCCAGTCCGATTCTCTGTTCCAGTCCAGCAAAGCTATCCCCTGCCTCAGAACCATCAGGGGAGGTACTCTTCCTCTTCTACTCCATTTCATGCCTTGTTGGCTTTCTCCTTCCACACCTCCCCTCCTCCAGGCAGCCTTCCCTGATGAACTCACTGGCTCTAATTCTGAATTTGCCCTAATCACTTGCACTTGTTGATCTGTGCTGTGGTAAGTGTCAGCAGGTTACTTTGCACATTGTTAACAGAGAGGGGTACTGTAAACTCCCCAAGGGGGCAGGACCACTTGTCAGAGTATTTCTGTCCAATGCCAGGCCTCACCCCTCCAGCGCACCAGGCTCTGATGCTCCTGGGAGCATTACCACCTAGTTTTAACAGATGGAAAAATGAAACTGGGCTTCAAGCAGTCACTAGAAGTCTCCTGTCACATCTGCAAGTATCTCCTTCAAAATAACCTTTCAGAGACACTTGGGGGGGCATGCTCCCCACTGTATTCACCTTGCTCTTGACTAGAAATACTGCTTCCTGACTGGGTCCAGGAGAAAACTTGGCTGGTTTCAAAAATCAGATCCACCCTACAGGACAAAACCTGGCCTGTGGTGAGGATGCTCAGGTTACACTGCAGGCTATGTATGTGATCCCCAACGAGGAAGGGCAGGAATGGCCTGAGCAAGGGCACCAGCACCTGAAAGTGCTACTTTGAAGAAGATGGCATGCTGTGGAATGGTTTCTTTGTGGAAAAAATAAAAAGCAGGATCACCCTAAAAACCCATTCATTGACTGTCTCCCCAACCCAACACAGGATTGTTTTATCCCAGCCCAACGTCTTCGAGGAGATAGGTGCTCTGCCTGCTTCCCTCACCCCTTTTCCCCTTAGTCTCAGCAGCGGCTCTCCCTCCATGCCCCTCTCTCCTTCCTGCAGATGGAGGCCCCCGCCCTCCCTGTCTTTCTGCCTTTTGTCCACATGCTCTTCCATCATATTTCTCTCTCCACCTCTGTCTGTCTTTGTCTTCTGTTGATTTCTCTCCTCCCTTTTTCGGCACCAGTTTCTCTCCCTCTGATTTCTGTTGGGGCTCTGCCATTTCTTTACCTGTCAGTCTTTCTCTAACTTCCATCTTTTCTGTTCTCTTACCCACCTTCCAGTTCCATTGCTCAGAGCAGTCACTGCAGAGGGAGGGTGTGTGAAAGTCTAGTTCAACACCAGATGACTGGCATTTTGAATAGAACTAGGAATTGCTGTGTTCCTGCTCCCCTCGCGCGCGCGTGCACACACACACACACACACACACACACACACACACACACGAGCCTCTTCTTCCACCTGAGTCCCAGGTCCTGAGAGGCCAGCAGAGCCCTTGACCCAGAGCCTCCATCCAACCCTCTACAACCTCTCTACCTGGCCCTTGTCACTGCCTCCTCCCCTCTCCCCTCCTCTGGCTCCCATTTCTTCCCTTCCCTTCTCTGTCTCTTTTTCTCTCTGTCTCTGTGCACGCTTCTCTCAGTATCTTCTCAGCCTGGGCCCCAGGTTGCTTGCTGTCTTTGGCTCTGGGCTCATGGTTTTCTGTTTTCCAGCAAGCCTGGGTCCACCTCATATCTCTAAGTCCCTCTCTGTGCCTGCTGCCTCTGACCTCTGGATGTTTCTGTCTTTGTGTTTGTCTTCAATCTGTCTGCTCTCTTTCCTCTCTCCTGCTTCTGGGTCTGTCTCTTCTCTGTCTCTTCCTTCCCACTCTGCTAACATCTCTCTTCATTCTGTGTCTCTGTCCCTTTCCATCTCCAGCGTGCTGTGCCTGAATCTGCCTTGTGGTCCCACTTTGTCAGTCTTGGCTTGAATTTAATGAGTCTTTCTGTCCCTGTCTGTGTGTCTGTCTCCCCCCTTCTCTGCCCCTGTGCACCACCCCGCAGTTATGGGGGGGGTGGGCCAGCGCGGAGGGCTTCAAGGGGGACCAGGCGGGTGACCCTTTGTGTGGAAGATTGACGGCCCTGTAGCGCAGCCTCCGCAGCGCTGATTAGGATGCAGCACAGGCTCCGACTGCGGCATTCTCCTCCTCGCAGAACATTCTCCACGACTCCAAATGCTAGTCCCCCCACCCCTGCCTGCTGCCAGTCTCAGGGCCGTGTGCCTTACCCCTCCCCCAGCCCCAGTGGTCCACTGGGAGCCACTGAAAATAATGGAAGGGCACTCGAGGGCCCCCTCTCTCACCCAGGTAGCCACATGTCTGGTGTATTCTAAGAAAAAAGAAACGAGGAGAGGTGGGAAGCTGACTGGGGGTGCTTTGATGGAGGGGGGGGCAGGCATGTGAAGAACAGAAATGTGCCCAGGAGCTTTGTCTGTGCACCCCAGACGGAGAGTTGCCACGCAGCTTCTTACACACCTCAGCCAGGCACATGTAGGCACCAGTCCAGGGGGAGCGATATCGGAAAGAGAGCAGGAAACACGGTGGCCCCTATTTGATCCCCTCAGAGCACCTCTCACCCTTGTCCATAGGAAGTGCCCCAATAAATTACTGTATTTCACCAGTCCTCTGATACTTAGTGCCTAAGTCAGAGGAACTTGATTCCTTTAAATACTCCCCCCACTCACCCACCCCAGCAAGGCAGTGTCTGCCCCCTGGACAACTTCCTCTGCCAAGCCTTCCAAGCACAGAAATGACGCCCAGACCCCAGCCCCAAGTCCCAGCCATCCCCACTCCTCCTCCCCCACCATCTACCCTCCGCCTCTCCCTCCCTTGCCCACCCCAGTGCAGCTTGGTCCACTGGGTTTCTCCCCAAAGACAGTCACTAATAAGCACTGAATACTAGAAGGGGAGGGCCAAGGGCAGCCTGGTGGGTGGGAGGGGATTCCAGAGCTGGCAAATAACGAGCCCTGTCAGCATCTGTCATATCTGCCATCTCCTTCCATCATCCCTGTCTCTTGCCTCCTGGCTCCTGCCAATCCATCTCCCTGCTGACGCCGACGGACTAAGCTCAGGGTAAATTCGCAGAAGATGTGTAGTTCCTGGTCTGCTTCAAACCCAGTTTCTCTGGGAGCATCACTAGACCCTGATGTCTTTCTTTGAAAACTTTCAGCGACCCTAGGAAGCTGAGGTTGAGATGAAACCCAAGGAGGAAGAAGACAAATTGCCCTTTCCGTTCAATATCCTGGTCTCAGCCCTTTTCTCCATTGCACATCCCTCAGAAAGCAGAACTTAGCCCTGGCCGGTGTTGCTCAGGTGATTAGAGCATCGTCTCATAGACTCAGGGTCCTGGGTTCGATTCCCGATCAGGGCATATACCCAGGTTTGATCCCCTGTTGGAAAGTGTACGAAGGAAATCGATTGATGTTTCTCATGTTTCTCTGTCACATTGCTGTTTCTTTCTCTCTCCCTCTCCCTCTCTCTCTCTCTCTCAGCAATGAAAAATGTCCTCAGATGAGGGTTTTTTTTTAAAAAGCTCCACTTAAAACTTCAGGCAATAGTAGAGAGGGTTAAATCTCAGGAAGACCTTCCCAGCATTAAGGAAGTTGTGAATGCCTCCAGAAACTAGGGAAATGGGGGGGAAAGATGCGGTAGGACAACCAAAGATCTCTTCTTGTAATATACAAAATTTCCACCAGGGGGCGAGGAACAAAGTTCTGCGGACTTGAGCGGAATCCTCTCCGCAGTGACCTGCAAAGGGCGCGGCGGCCACAGGAGGGCGGCAGAGAACGGTGCTCCCAGCAGAGCCAGCCCTCGGCCCTGGGTGAGATCTGAGATGGGGCTGTGCTGCCCAAGCTGAAGGAGCCTTGCTCCAGCAACAGCTCATGAATTTACGAATTCAGGAAATCTCTTCTGCAGCCCACTACACTGACATCCTTTCTCAGATTCTTAGGATCCTGAGATGACATCACCCATCCCAGCCCCCTTTCTTTTTCTGGTCCCCCAGCACTGGGGTAGCTGGCACAGAAGGGCCTTTTGGCTTTTCCTTCACAGCAAATGACACTCAAGTTCAAAAAAAAGAAGTGACATTTCCTAGGGTCCCAGTTGATAACTGGAGCCAGAATCAGAATTTAACTTTTCTCAGTACAGGGTTCTTCCCATTGTTCTGGCTGATGCTCCTGAAATAAAAGCATACTTTTCAGGCCCCAACGGAAAGCCAGCACACAACCCTTAGTTTTAAAAAAATCAATGTCAAAACTACATCCTTCCCCGTGTTTACATATATAACTGGTGCATAGAGGACTGTTAACCATAGAGACAGAGTCACACCCTCTCACCTTTAGGCACACACACCCCTCTGCCCTCAAAGTCCCATAACCCCTTCCCCTCTCTTCCTACTTCCTGAACTGCAAGAGGAGCTTTCTTCATTTATAATTTCTGTTTTTCCGTGTATTCCCAGAAGCCTCTCAAAGCTGAAGACAGAGAAGCACTAAGCTTGGTTCCTCTTACCACATCCCTGTACAGATGGAAGAGAGGGGCCTCCCAGGTCCTCAGCTTTCTCTTCCCAGGGGTCCTCTCTCCCAGACCCTTCACTGCTTCTTGCCTCTTCCTGTCCCTCTGCTGGTTCACCTATTCTTCCTCCAGATCCTTCTTGCCACTATTGACTTACCTTTAACTTCAAATGCTGAGTCACCTAGGGAGGCAAGCACAGAAAAGAGAGAGAAGAAAAGACAGAAAGGAGGAAGAAAACCTAACCTTAAGTCCTAAGCAGGGCTCTGTCCTGTTTGCTTTACCCACAGCTGGGAAGTTCTACTTTGAGTATGACCCCAGTCTTCTTTCTAGCCCTCATTTCTTCCACTTTCCTTGGAGCTAAAGAGCTGATGGAGGTGAGGGTAACTGAGGAGGGATGGAGCCAGCTGGTTGAGGGGGCACAAGTGCAAACTCATGAGCCATGGACTGAATGTGTACCTACATGTGTGCCACACACCACCCCTTTGGAATAGCCCCCACACACATGTGCTCCATGCCATTCCCCCATCAAGGACTCTTTCCTCACAAAGCAAGAGGAGAAAAGCATCCCAACCTCTTAAATACCTGAATCCAACTTTCATGCTCTTGGGGAAACCTGAAAAGACAAAATCCTCCTCTTTTTCTTTCCCTCTCCCCAATCTGCCTCCCTGTCCACTCTAGCTTTTGAGATTTCCACCTAGACCTCTGGGTGCAGCCAGCCTCCCCACACCTTCCCCAGTATCTAGGAGGCACCAGACAGAGCCTTCTCCCTGCAAAGGACTGAGACAAACGCCAATCACATTGGGGCCTCTCACGGTGCCCATTCTGCTATGAATTCCCAAGGTCAAAACCATTCTGGTGTTATTAAAAACATAAATGTTGCATACCAGGCAGCGGGGGGAAAAATTATAAGGCAGCCAGATGAGAGGGAGACGGAGGGGCCGGTAATTGTATTCGTCTTCCCAGAGTCAAGCTCCATGGGGCTGGAGCTGCACACAGAACATTGCTTTTTAATTTAACTCAGTAAGGTCAGCAGCAGCAAATGAGGCAGGGGAGGAATGGTACCTCAGAGGGAGGGCGCTAGGGCACAGCCCTCACCCTGAGCCTGCAGAGCCAGGGCTCCTGGCCAAGGACTCCATGTAGTGCAGGGGAAGCAGAGGGAAAGTGGCAGGAAGGGTTTGGTGACTGCCCTCCCAGGAAAGGAGTGGACTCAAGAAGCAGAAGAAGACATATCATTGGGAGGGCTCCTGCGGAGCTGGGATTTGGATGCACAGAAAGAAAAAGGCTTCAAAGGGACTCTAGAGTGACCAACAGGACTCAGGCTGATGGAGGCAAACACCCCGCTCTGTAGTCCCCCCCACAGACCCGCTGCACAAAAGAGAACAACAAAGGTCATGATTAGAACTCAGAGGGCCACCTTGCTCCCAGCTCCTGTGAACCCTGAGTCCCAAGCTAAGAGAGTTCTCTAGTGAAGTGAACCACTCTGTTCCATCCCCTTCATCTCCAAGGATTCAATGGGACAGCAGAGAGGGGGATGGGAGGAGAAACTGAGGTAGAACTGCCTTCCCTCAGAACCTTCCTCACAGGTGCCCCTCTGGCCACCTTCTCTTTGGCAGCTCTGCTAGCTGTATGGTGGTCCTCTCTATTTCCAGTGCTACAGGAAGGGCTGGAGTTAGACCTCAGAAGGGACTTCCCAGATTAGCATCTTGGTCATAGGCACAACACAGGCTGGAGTAGCGAAGGCTAAGAAACCTGGGCTTTTCCTGAGTAGGCCCAGTGAGCTGAGCATGACAAGATCAGGGAACCTGGAGAAGGTGGAGTGAGTCACTGGGTATGGGGTAGGGACTTTTAAAAAGCTATACAACTGTCAGAAACGATGGTGTCCAAATACACTTTGGGATTTATTGGGGAGTTCTTATGCAGGTCAGACCTCAACTCCTCCTGCTTCAGTTTTAGGAGGAAGAGTTTGAATAGTAGGTTTGAGACTTTAAGACAGAGTTTCATTTCTCTCTTCTTATCTGGAAGTGTCCTTGCCACTTGGCTCCCCTTATAAATTTCTACTTCTCTGTTAGGCACTCTAAAGCTCCCTGAGAAAAGCTGTCAGTAGGAATTCTGAGGGTGCACTACCCTCATGGTGCACACCCTCTCCCTTCCCAGGAGGTCCTGCTCTCAGCACTTGGACCCCAACCCTGCAGTTCTCAATAACTGCCACAAGGTGGCGGCCAACGCATCGATTGGTCCAGAACTAGATCCGGTGCTTCACTAGAGCCAGGACCCACTCCTCCACCCAGATCTCCACTCATCCCACGCCCTCCTCCCCAGGCAGGAATCAACCCCCAGGGTCTCGGGAAAGGAATAGCTTTCTGAAAGAAGTCAGGCTTTGGGTGATAGGTACGTGGGTGAAGATGGGGGAAGGAAAGGGAAGGTAGAAGAGAAGCCTGAGAGGTATAAGTCTGAACAGACCCAATGGGGAAGCAGGTAGTCAAGCACAGTGCAAAGGCCAAGTTGAGAAATCATAGTGGGGCTGCTGCTACTCCCCACACCAGGCCCAGAATCCCAGGGGCTCCAGAGGAAGTAGATGAGAGGGGCCTGTTAACTGGGACAGAGGCAACCAGGAGGAGAAGGACCAGCAGCTGCAGATGAGACCTAACCCAGAATAAATACTAGGATACAGACAGGAAAAGGCCTACACTGCCACCTCCCTCATCAGGATGACACCCAGTTGGACGCCATTATTTCTGCCATTCCCAGAACACAGAAAACGGGGAAGGGTTCAGTCAGTTCTCCACTGCAGTTCTGACCTACCTGGCATGTGGAGAGGACGCCTGGGAGAAAGGAGAAAACACAGGCCTAGAGAAGTGTCAGTCCACATGGGTCGGAGAGTGGGGAGGGAGGAACAAGGACAAGGCACACAGCTAGGAAATAAGGAAAAAATGAGGAGAGACCTGCAGGCACCTTGGCAATGGTTTAGAAAGAAGAAGTTTGGGATCCAGAACCAGGAAGATTAATCAAGGAAGACTTCCCAGAGGAGGAGAGTATGTGGTGATATTGCAAAGGGCTGAAAGGCTCATCTTCAGGGAGAGGAGGAGAAAAGATGGTTCAGATTGGGGACACGCTACAAGGCTAGGAGATGATGAGAGAGGACTAACTGGGATAGCTGCCCAGGTGGAGCTAAGAGACCAATATGTCCTGCGGAGGGGAAATGGGACGTTAAAGGAACAGGTGTCAGTGGGTGAGAGGTCTTGCAGCCCAGCTGGAAGTCACTGTAGGCTTAAGCAAAAGGGAGGGGGCAGCATCCCAATGTAAAGTATCCCTCTCTCTCCCCACCCAAGAGAATAGGAACAGAGTCTAAGGTCTTCCAAATGGCGTACAAGGACTCCTAGATCAAGAGTCAGGGCCTGGGTTTTCCAGAGGTGACCGCCCTGGAGCAGGGACACTGAGGGAGCTTTTCCCCGTCTGAAGCCTCTGGCTCCTGTCTGTAAAATAAGAGGGCTGGAACTGACGGTCTTGGATCTCCTTTCTCTAAAACTGTCCTGTTGATCGTAGCCCACCACCCGAAAAGTGATCCAGCTCATCTGTGACCCACCAGACCACTTCCCTAACCAGAAGAAACCATTTCCGTGGGGAGGATACTAGGTTCCAACTTCACAAACTCAGCATGGGCTTATGAGCGTGAAGTACAATGAGAGGATTCAAGGTTAGACTCTGGAAGAACTTCCCAGAACAGGGGTCCGAAAGTCTCAGCTTGTGTGAAATTCAGTAAGAATGAATACATGGACTTGCCAGAGGCCTCCAAGAGACAAAGACATTGGTTTGGACCTGTCTGGGTAGTGCTGGCTAGAGAGAGAAGTTTTCACTGTGATTATGGTTCCCCCAGAATCAAAAGTTTGCACACAAAGACTTTGGGGCACTCTACCACCCTAAGGCAAAATAGGTTGAGCCTAGAGCAGGAAATTATAGACAGATGAGAAGATCATTCCCAAATCCTGGGGGTGGGGGGAGAGGAGAAGAAAGTAGGAGTGACCCCTGCACTGTTCGAGCACCTCTCACCCTGGCCCACATCTTCTTTGCCCTCCGCAGTCAGAGCAGGGTCTATGAGCACTCCCAATGCAAGCCCTGAGTAAAGGTCTCAGGACCTAGTCTCCACCCAGCTCAGAACGGGGACCTTGACACCACTACCCTGTGCCTGGCAGGCCAGAGGCACCCACTGCTCAAACTACCCAATCCCCCAGGCTCCAAGCAAATACAGCCTTCCTCTTCTGGCCTTCCACCTCAGCCCCACTACGTACCACAGCCTGGAACCTGCTAGATTTTGGCAAATCAAATCAAAGACATCTTTAGCTATGAGTCTTCAGGCCCCCTGGGATACCACACACATACGTACACATGTGCACATGTTCACCTGTAGACAGGTAGGTAAACATGAAGATACACACACACACACAGCCACATTCCCTCAAAATACACTCATATATACACAATCATATATCACAGACATTCTCGCACATATGCAACACAAAAACACACACTCGTAAATGCATGCATTTGTAGACAGGCATACATACACAAACTTATACACTCATCAAACACACTTGCACACACATGCACACACGTGCATCTCTATTCCTTTCTTCTGACTAAGGATCAAGAGCCCAGTCCTCTAGATTCTAGGGGTCTAGAATGTCCAGGGGGAAACATGTAAACCCACAAGAAACCTCTTTACAGTTTCTGGGCCCAAATTGGAACTCCTTTGCTATATTCCCCTTCCTGCCACGAGAGTCTCTAGCATTCTGGCCCACACCATGGGAGTAAAACTTGCAAAGATAATTCATACAACAAAGATTTTTGAGTGACTATCCGGACCCCTATCTGCTGCCACCCTCACCTGTACACACACCCCCTTCTATGCCTGAAGCTGAGGCAGAGGCATAAAAGAGTAACATCTTTTGTATAGTGGAAAAGGCAAGAGTTCAGGAGTCAAGGACCTGAGTTCAAATCCTGTCTCTGTTTCTTAATAAACTGTGTTACCTTGGACACCTTACACAGCCTCTCTGAGCCTGTTTCATCACCTGTAAAGTGGAGTTAATCAAATTCATCCAATCATTCTGTGAAGATTAAGTCAGGGAAAGCCTCCATCCGCAATGTGTCCACCCTAGGCAAGTGACCACTTTCTCTTTCCCAGCCCCTGTGGTGAGCATTTCCCCAATACCCTCCCTGCCCTGCAGTCGCTGAAACAGAAACCTCATCTCCTTCAGCCTCAGACCCCCAGGTGCACACACCTTGGGAAACTTGATCTTGGACTTGGCTGTCTCCAACCGACTCCCACCCCCATCCTGGCTCCCTCCCCTCCTGGTCCATCATGCCTCTCGCCCGCCCGTTTGCAGGTCGCGTTTTCCGTAATAACCTTTAATGCGGCTGGCCACGGCCCAAATGTTCGCGATGGAGCGCTGGGCCCCGCGCATCAGATGGACGATGAAGTGTTAATCATCCCCCAGGGAGCCGTCCCGCGGAAAGTCGTCATTAATTTCTCTGAATTACACCAATTCCGAGACATTCTTTATGGACAGACAGTGCGGGAGACAGTTATATGACAGGACTTGCTGTGCTAAGCAGATGTGGGAGAGATTGCGTCGCTCCATGAATACTAAACAATCGCTCGGAAGAAACCCCACAAGCTTCTGCGCTCAGAGCTGGGAAGCTGCCCAGGCTTCCCCCACCCTGACAGGGAGCGGGGGTACACTCTGCAGGTGTCTGGAACTGGAGCGGGGTAGGGGTGACAAGCGGGGATCGAACCTCCAACCCCTGCTGCTTAGGTGGCCTCCACAGCTCTGGTCCATAGTCAGGCCTCGGCCTCAGGGTGGGAAGTGGCTCTGGGAGCCTTACCATCACTTTCCAGGGACCCTCCAAGGCCCCACAAACACCCTTGCTTTCCCTGCCACAGCCTCTGTTCCCTACATTCGTCCCAGGGCCCAACCTGCTTCAGAACTGCTGTCCGGCATCCCCCTCTCCCACCCTGATCCTCCTCCAGCTCTTCCTCCAGACAGCTCTCCACGCTGAGCCCCTCTGGATGTCCATCAGCATTGCTTCGCCCCCGCTCTTTCACTGCCCCGCCCTGCCCCGCCTGCCCTGTCTATCACTCCGTCCCCCTCCAGCTGCCCCATCTCTCTTCCCTGCCTCGCTCCATCCCTGGGGCCCCTCATCCCACCCATCTCCGGCTCTGCTCTCCTCTCCAGCCGGTCCACCTCCTTCTCTAGCCCACTTCCCCAGGCGAGGATCCACTTTCCAACCTGCTGCATCTTACCATTTTGCCCCGTTTCCAATCATTCCTCCTACATCTGCTCTCACTCCTCTCCCACCCTTCAGAACCTGGGGGGAATGGCAGGGCTCAGAGCAGGATGAAAGGAGAAAAGGGTCTTCCCTTTTCTCTCTCCTCCAGCCCTCTGCCCTTCCTCGCCCCTCTCTTCCTTCTGGCAGACCAGCCGGGTGTTGGAGAGAGCTCGGGCCATCCCCCCACAAGCAAAGTGGGGGGCGGGAGGGAAGTGGGTGAGGAAGAGGGTAACCAGGGGGAAACCCGAGTGGCAATTCAGTCCCACCTGAGGGAAGAACCGCCCACCTGGAGTAGCCCGCCCCCTCCTGCGTGGCCGTGGGAGTCCCGGCCCGCCAGCCCACAGCTCGTCCCCGCCCCAGGCCCGGAGGAACCTTCGGCAGTGCTGGGACCTCGGGAGGGCCTGGTTTCTTGGTCACCCCAAAGCCACTAGCCCTCGAAAGAGGACGGAGGCAAATGGTGCCTGTTCCCCCTCAGGTCGTCCCACCACTTCCACCTCCAAGCCAGCTGGGGGGAGCCTCCCCTCGGCTCCTAGCGCGGGTTTGGGGGAGAGAAAGGGGAGTGCGCAGCCTCTGCGTCTTTTCTCCTCGCCGATAATTTATGTATGAGCGCCGAGCAGATGGCGGGTAATTTAGCAATTACCATGTACAGAAACGACTCGCGCCTCCACACAGAAGCCAAAGACTCCCCGCCGCAGTCTCACCTTCTTTTCTGCCTGTTTTCTCTGTTTTGCTTCCCCTACCAGCCTGGCGCACCTTGCTGAATCCCAACATTCAAGGGGACAGCCTTTCCTAAAAGTCCCTTTTTCATCCTGATTCCTCAGGATAGAATTCTTCCTCAGAAAACTAGGAGAGCTGTCCGCTTGCTGGAAGTTCTTCCTCTCCTCTCACCTTGATCTTTCTTGCTGCTGTAAGTGATCATACTGCCCTGGAAGATTATGGGGCTCTCTCCAAACCTTCTCTCCTTCCCCATCTTGTTTAGGTTTCCCAAGACATTTCTCCCAAATATCTAGATTCCAGATCCCAGTCTTCAGAAGAGGCTTCTGGGCTACAAGATCCACCCAGGAGCTGAGGGGTCTGGGCATCTGCAGGGGTGGTGAGGGGAAGGCAGTGATTATTAAGGTGACAAAGGTCAGAGAGCACTACAGACATCTGTGCACACAGTGAGTGTGTAACAAGTGTGAAAGAGCTGATTGAGAAGCTGACTTTGTGAGGTGGGGGAGGGCAGAAGAGAAGGAATGAAGCCATGAAGCCGGAGGGGTCTGATATGCCTCCTCCCTGTGCGGTTCTTCCTCTGGGCCACCTGGAAAAAGAATGCTGTAAGACAGGCCGGATGCCTGGAGACCTCCCTAGGCTTAGGGTACTCATCCTCCCCACCATCCACTTCTATCCAGCCCAGCCCAGGCCAGGCCACCAGGATCCTCACCACCAAGATCCCAGGCCCCTGAACCCCCCACACACCTTCTCTTCAATGGACTCTGAGATCTCTGACCCCTAACCCTGCACACCATCCTGAATGCCCCCATTCTGGCAGAAGCTTAGGTGACCTTTGAGTTCTGAAAAGCTGGGCCCTGGGGCTTTGAGACACCCACCACCATCTACCCCAGTTCCTCCTCATTCCTCAACACCAGAGAGCACTAATTAATTAGCATGTGCAACCAGCCATGGACATGATCTTGTTACTCACCACAGGGACCTGCTGTTAACACACCAGACCCCTGGGACATGGGCACACACCAATTACACAGCCAGCAGCTCAGCTAATCATGACTCCTGGTGACACTGTGGCTCACAGAGGAATCCCCAGCTTCCTTCTCCCCACACTCACCTCCTCCTCCCCAGCCAGGCTCCTGCCTCATAGAACAGGAGGCTGTAAAGATTGGGGGAAAAGTTGAAATTGCTGGGAAACAGGAGGCTGGCCATGGAGTAGCTGAAGGGAGAATGGGAATGAAAAGTTTAAAAGAAAAGAGAATTTTCTCACTAATCATTTTGGGATATAAGTGGTCACTCTGAAATTAGTAATACAGCAAGAGGGAGTGCTGGTTAGACTATAAGAAGGACTTCCTAATAAGGTGCTAGGTAGGATTGGGCCTGGGAAAGAGCAGCCTTTCTCCCTATAAGCAGGAGGCAAGAGAAGATGGCCAATGAGGTAAAGTAGGAAGGGAGATAGGGGCAGTTCCAAGAACTCAGGTATTTGATTCCATCCTGTCCCCAGCTGCAGTTCAAGGATACAGAGAGGAGGCAGCCTCACTGCAGACACAGACAGACGACTTCCCCCCACAACACGTCCCATTGACTTTGCCATTCCGCTGTCAATCCACAGCTTCTCTGAGATTTAGCATATTGACTCTCCGAGCTGCAGAAAATTGAATTTTCTTCATTACGACTGTCTCCCGACAAAAGCAGCTCATAAATTCTCCATCTTTTTCAGGCTTCCCGCCCCCTCATCACCCAACTTCTCTCCAGGGGATTCACATATTTGAACATACAATTCACATGGGTGTAAAAGCAAGGCATGATCAGTACTCCCCATGAACACCCCACTCACCAGGACCATCACTCACTGTCCAGGCAAAGGGTGTAGTCTACACCTAGACCAGGCCACTATTCTTGGGAATGAGGGCACATGTCTTCCACAACCAGGGTCCATGTATATGGTACACATATGCCCCACATAGCAGATATGGTTGGTCCATGGGACTGAAAGATCCCATGCCTCGGCCATGCTTGTACTTCTCCTGTACCCTAACAGCAGTCTCATAGATGTCACTCCCACACAGGATGGAGTCCTATGTTCTGACATGCCATATTCACTCCAAGTTTACCTTACCATTGCCTGGGCATAGTTAAAGGTCCCTCCCCACAGTCTCAGAGCCCTGCGCACATCCCCACCTGGGGATATACCCACAAGTAGGAAACATGCACAAGTCTACGTGTTTTGCACAGACAAGGAGGGAGAGGAGAAAACATCTCCCTCGGACCTAGTAGGGAGTCCTCCCTCACACTACAGCAATTGCAGCCGTCCCCTCCCAGCACTGCCCCCAGCCCATACACACACTGAGGTGGTCCTTCTCCCTGGACTACAGCCAAGTCCCTCAGCAGTCCTCCCCAAAGCAGGGACGCCCCTTCCACCATCAAGGGGTGTATTTTGGCATTGGTTCCCCACCCAGAGGGTGCTCTCTCCATCTGACCCTCCATCACTTCAGCCCCAGGAACAGAATTAGGGGAGGGCAGGGCCTCATGGAAGTTTCTTTTGATACCTGTGCCAGCCTGGCAGCTGAGGCTATAATGGATGGGCAAGAGGCCAGGGTGATGGCCAGCACCATGTGGCTTGTACTTAGGGCCAGATCGGGGCGGGAAGTAGTGGGCTAAGTGCCCAGGCACTCCACCCTCCAAAATGCCACACAATCTGTGAGTAAAGAGAGACAGAAAGAGAGACCCAAATAGATACAGACAAGGACACCCCCCGAGACCAAGTGAAGCCAATTTCTGCCCCCATCTTGGCCTCTTAACAGCTGCTCCCCGCACCAGCTCTGACCCAGGCACAAAGGGAAGTCATCCTGAGCTGACACAAGAGAGGCCAACCTGTTATTTGTTTTCAAGTATGACCCGCCCAACCTTACACAACAAGAACTAGAGGTCTGGAGGTAGAGGAGAAGGATAACTCCTCACTTAGGAGAGGAGCTGGGACTTGGGGTCTCTCCTTGCATTTTTATGTGCATTAATTAATGAGCAAATGTTTTGCACAACGCAGATAAACATCTATTGTCTTTGTAATCCCAACCCTGCTTCTAATGGTATTTACAAATATACACAAAATTTACCGATTTTATTTATAATTGGCTCTTGTATTTCTCCCAGTACCAGAATTTCTGAACCACCCTCCATCTCCTTTAAGAGAAAATTTGAGACCCAGGCTGGGTAGCCCAGTTGGTTAAAGCATCGTCCTGATGCACCAAGGTTATACAGTTAGATCTCCCATCTCCAGTCAGGGAGCGTACAGGAACCAATCAATGAATGCATAAATAAGTGAAACAACAAATCGATGTCTCTCTCTCTCTCTCATCAATAAATTTACATTTTTTTAAATATTTTTTTAAAAGAGAAAATTTGGAGCTCTAGAAAGATAACTAGGAAGGTTGAGTTCTACAGTGCAAGAAATGGCTTTCTGGAGACTGAGAAATACTTCAAACCCTTTACATCCAAAAGTTAAAAAAAAAAAAAAAAAAAAAAACAGCAAGCCCTGGCTGGTATGGCTCAGTGGATTACGTGCCAGCCTGCAAACCAAAGGGTCGCTGGTTCAATTCCCAGTCAGGGCACATGCCTGGGTTGCAGGCCAGGTCCCCAGTTGGGGGTGTGCAAGAGGCAACCACACATTGATGTTTCTCTCCCCCTCTTTCTCCCTCCTTTCCCCTCTTTCTAAAAAATAAATTAAAAAAATTTTTTTTTAATTTCAAAGTTTTTGATACAATATAAAAATAAAGAAAAACTATAGGAATAACACTCTCTTGAAGGGAAAAGACCACTTCCATCACCAAGCAGCCTGTGGGTTGATGCCCTACCAACATTTTAGTTGTCTGGGCTCTAATCTGTTCTTCAGCCAGGAGATCTTTGACTATGAGTGGTTCACAATGTTGGTGCTTTGTGAGTTCTGGTGGAATGAACGAGAGACAAATAGAGGTATGAACATATGGGCAGACTCGAATCATTCTCTGCAGACGCATCTTCTCTTCCAGGACAACTCTATTAACTCTAGAACACTGACTCAACCCCATGTTGATAGAGAATGGCATAGACGCACAACTAAGCTCAATCTGCAGCCTCTTTGCAGCAAGGTGAGGTCATACTAACTGGTGATGACCAATGGAATATAAATGGAAATGATGTTACTTCCAGGCTGAGGAAGTTAAGAATGATTGTGCCTTCTCCACCTGCTTGCTCTTCCCTTCTCCTGGCAGGATGACACCTGAGCAACCTGAAGCCGCATATTTAAGGTGGCAGATACACAGCATGAACAGATCTGGATTCCTGATTTACTTGACCACAGATATCCATGTTGGACTATACAATACATAAATCTTTCATGTCAATACACTTAGATCCAGCCCAGACCAGAGTGGCTCAGATGGTTGAGTGCCATCCCACAAAGCGAAAGATTGCTAGTTCGATTCCCAGGCAGGGCACATGCTTGGGTTGCAGGCTGATCCCTGGTTGGGGCATGCGTGAGAGGCAACTGACCGATGTTTCTTTCACACATCAGTGTTTCTCTCCCTCTCCTACTCCCTCCCTTCCCCTCTCAAGAAATAAATAAATAAATAAATAAACCCTTTTAAAAATACACCGAGATCTGGGGTTTGTCTGCTGCAGCTGTTATAGCTACCCTAACTATATGTGAATCAAAGTAATAAGGCCAAAATGGCAAGAAACCAGGCTTGAGGCACTGTGGATTTTGAACTGTGATGGAAACAGTTCCAATGTATCCATCACAGTTCAGAGCAGAGGGAAGAGGGGAGCACTTGGGAGTCAGAAATTCTTGATTTGAATTCCATATTTACTGTGTGACTTAGGTCAAGTTATTTAATATTTCTTAGCCTTGGTTTCTGACAAAATTACATAACAATAATATGACCCACTTTGTAGTATTGGTTGTGAGGATCAAGCAAGTCCAAAAATGTAAAAGACATTTGAAAGCAGAAAGCCTATTATTTCAGCAGCTGACACATAATGCTTTTGAAAAATCTTTTGAGGGGGATGGGGGAAGGTTGAAGAGAGTAAAGGGGGTCAAATATAGGATGACAGAAGGAGAGTTGACTTTGGGTGGTGGGCACACAATGCAATATATAGATGATTATAAAACTGTACACTTGAAACTTATATAATCTTATTAACCAATGTCACCACAATAAAATTTAACTTCAGAAAAAATTTTAACAAATAAATATAAATGAATGAGTGAATGAATATGCATAAATGAGTGGAGGATTTCTCAGAGCCACATTTTACTCCCCACTAATAAAGGAAGGACTAAGGCAATCTGAATACTTTGAGATTAGAGTGGGTTTGTAGGTCAGTGGACTGAAGCAGGAGCTGCAGGACCTGAGAACTACAGAGAACCCTAAACCACCCTTCTACCCAGCCCACGGAGCCAAAGAGCTAGGAGGATAAAAGAAAATGGGACATAAGCCCTAAAGAAAAGTCTAAATCCGTCAGATTTTGCCCTAAAATTATGTTAATGTTTTTCCTATTGTTATGGGCTGAATATGTTTTGCAGCCCTAAACCACAATGTGGTGGTATTTGGAGATGATACCTTTGGAAGGTAATGAGGTTTTAGATGAGGTCATAAGGATGGGGCCCTCATGATAGAATTAGTGCCCTTATGAGAAGAGACCAGAGATGTTGCTTTTTTTCACTCCCTTCCACGGGAGGACACAGCGAGAAGTCAGCTCTCTACAAGGGAGAAAGCAAGTCTTCATCAAGAAATTAAATCAGCCCTGGCTGGTGTAGCTCAGATTGATTGCTGGCCTGCTAACCAAAGGGTCTCTGGTTTGATTCCTAGTCACAGCACATGCCTGGGTTGTGGGCCAGGTCCCCAGTGGGGGGGTGGGGGGGGTGCATGAAAGGCAACCATCTCTTTCTCCTTCCCTCCCCCTCTCTCTAGGAATAAATAAATAAAATCTTTTTTAAAAATTAAAAAAAAAAAAAGAAATTAAATCAGCCAGCACCTTGATCTTGGACTCCTGATCCTCCGGAAATGTGAGAAATCAATTCCTGTTGTTTATGTCACCTAGCCTATGGTATTTTGTTAGGGCAGCCTAAACAGAGTATGACACCTACTTCCCACAGAGTCCATAGTTTGGGAACATTAAGTAACAGCCTACAATAACTGATATACCAGCTGCTTCTGTTACCTTTGTAAAGCACCCAGAGAGACATTACTAATTAATCCCAGAACTCTTTCCTCCCAAACCTTTTCAATATAACATTTCAGGCAGTCATAACCAATAATATGAGTTTGAAAAACAGATTAAAATTGATATCTTCTTTTTAAAAAATTTTATTTATTGATTTTAGAGAGAGAGAAACATCTATTGATTTTAGAGAGAAATAGTTGTTCCATTTATTTATGCATTCATTGGTTGCTTCTTGTATGTGCCCTGAGTGGAGATTGAACCCTCAACCTTGGCAACACTCTAACCAACTGAGCTACCCAGCCTCAGCCTTGATGTACTGTTCTTATGTGCCCTCCTAGGCTACAGTAAACATTACACATTCCCACCTCTGAATCTTTGCTTTAGCCTGAAATAAACTCATCCTTCCTAGACCTTGTCCTGCCAAACTATCCAAATCCAATCCATCCTTCAAATATCTATATATTCATTCTTTCAACAAAATTTAATGAATACCTAGCATAGTATCTGACATATATTTGTCAAATGAATCTGTTTCACATCACCTAATGCCTTGCCCATAAATACTCAGTGAACATTTGTTCCCTTATTAAATATCAACACGGTTCGGCTCCTTAGAACAATGGGATTACGTATCACATACCAGGAGTTTCTGGGGTGGGAGTATGATATACTGACTACTTGATCCTACCACTTAGTTGGATGACCCTAGGTAAAACACTTAATTATCTGTGCCTTAGTCTTTATCATATGAAAAATTGGGGGGGGGGAACGGGGTAGGGAGGTCTACTATTTAAGGCTATTACTCCTTTAAACAGAAAACCTCTTAGCATAGTTTAAACACATTGTAAGCACCCAATCAATGGAAGCTGTTTTTATTTTTAGTTCCAGCTGAAACTGAGACTGAGTTTTCTTCCGAGCATTTATTTTGTGTATAAGACATAAACCAAGAACACTTGGGACTTTGGTCCCTGAACAGGCCTCACTTTTTTTTTTTCTTCGTGTTTTTGTTTTTGACCTCACACTTAACTTACCCCAGGACCTTGAGCTCACCCAGTAGTTTGTAACTAATACATCCTGACTAATTACACGGATGTGTCTTCTTAGTGTTTGTGAAGCCCAGTGACTTATAGTTAAGTGCTTGGAGATCTTCACACGAAAGGCACCCAAGGGCAAGCACCAGACACTATTCAGTCATAAAAGCAAAATACTACAAAAAACTTGGGAAAAGCGGGCACCCAGGAAGAGCACATCAATCCTTAGGCTGTAATTCCTTAATACGGAAACAAAGAGAGAGGATCATTCAGAATGCCTCAGACTACTGGGAGGGTCCAGGACTGGGAGGAGGGCAGGACGCCCAAGTCTTTAATGTAACTTGGGCTGTGGGAGGAGTGTGAATCTTTCACCTCTCCTAAATCAAAACAGGAGCAACAACGTGTATTGTTATCCTGATTAATTTAAGCCAGTTAAAAGGCTTGGGCAAACTGGCCCCTGAAAGGGTTTGTTTGTGAGCTGTGACGAGTCCTGCATTATGTCAGGCTTCCTTTCCATCTTCATTCTTCTACTATCACCTCCTTCCTCCCACCCCCATCTCCACCTCCTCAGGCATTGCATCCTCTTCCTAGATCTCGAGGTCACTCTAGGGAAGTCCAGTCTAGGACTGTGAGTACTGGCCTGCCCGACACTGTAACCCTCAACTTGGAAAAAAAAAAAAAAAATAGCGACGCACAACACGTAGTTTTTACATGGGCTGTCCCTGAGGTTGAAGCAAAAAAGAAACTGCTAGCACAGCTGTTAGTTTCCGATCCCTTAAATGGCAGGTAGCTGTGAGGTAGTGGAGAGAGCACTGAAGAGTCATGCAATCCTGGTGTTCTACCATCTCATAACTGGTATTTTAGACCAGATCCTTAACCGTCCTGAGCTTCAGTTCCTTTCTCTGCAGAGGATGGAAAACAATACTATCTACCTCACAGGTTGCTGTTAAAAGTAAACGAGACAAATCATCTGACCTCGTTCGAACCACTGTAAAGTATTGTCAAGCGGGCGTTAAAGCCGTAACTCCTCCCCATCCCTCAGCCTCACGCGTTACAAACCAGCAGCACCACAAAAACAGCCTGCCCCCTCCTAAGGAATCATGGGCTGTGAAGTCCTTTGATGGCCACACCCTCGTTCGCTGTCATGGAAATGAGAACTACTCCGCCCAGGATGCAGTGGTGAGGCCGCCTCCACGACCGCCCTCTACTCCGCCCTCCTTGCGCATAGCCTCTTGGGATATGTAGGCCCAAATCCATGCTGACTCGCTAGCAAAAGGCCACGGAAGAACCACAGACCCCAGAAGTCCTCGCGCCCACTCTTCTCCCTCCCCTCTCGGTGTCGGAGTGCTGTTTTTGTTGTTGGTGAAAGGTGAGGGAACAGCTGATCCGTCTGTGGGGTAAGAAACTTGGCCTAATTTGGGGAATCTTAGGGGGAGCCACCCCACTTTCCAGTCTGTAAAAGGATAAGCCGAGGGGAGTGCGGAAGGGGGATGCAGGAGCGTTTGGGTTTTAACACTACGTGCTGGAGAAGCCTCCCCCTCTATTTTGGGAGTTTTGGGTCTCGAGGGGCAACTGGTCAAAGCGGTGCCCCCTCACTGTACTCACCTTCCTCTGTCCTTCTCTAAAAAGCTTGATACACTTAAGGGATTTGGGAGGAGGGGAGCTGAAATCTCTGCTCGTTTTCCCCCACGGAAGACTTGGCCCTCACCAACCTTCCCTTTCCCCTTACCACCCCCACACCTCTCGCCAATCCAAAGGCCTTTACCACGTTGACTGGCTGGCGGAAAACCTTCCAAGGTGTAGAATGTCAAGGAACTCTAGAGCCCTGCAGAATAGGGCGATGGTACCCCACCATGCGAACACCTCTGTCTGGCTACACACATACACCTTAGGTGCCCAGAGCTCTTTCAGGCCTGTGGAATATTTCCACTTGTTAAGGATGTTATTTGTGGCAAGTATTTGGGATTCCCCAGACATAGATCTTTGGGATAATGTATTCCCCCTTAGAAAGCCAGAGAACTGTATTTGGAGAAAACATATGGACTTGTTTTAACTAGGGACTTTTAAGAGACGAAAATCCAAAGAAACCTCTTTTCCTCAATTTAGTCTCTATTTTGGAAGTAAAAGTTGCTCCTTTTTGTAGAGCTGGCCCCCCTTCCTCTTTTTAAAGCTCCTACCCCCCTTACTTCAGCCTGGTGTGGGTTCGTGATGTTTGGGGGTGCACATGACTAGTGGCTGTGGCTGATTGGAGGCAGTCAGCTGTGATTGACAGGTGAAGATTAGTGGGCTAGGGAGGAGTGATGAGGAGGGCCATCTCACAGCCCTGGGCTGAGGAGTTCTCTTGATTCTTATTATATTTCCTCACCCCACCCCCATATTTTCCTATTACCTCTCCCCACCTAACTTAGGAAACCTCTTCCTCTCAATTCATCCTATGGTGTGCCTCCAACTACCAATCCAAGCAGGTGGAGGAATTCAGCACTGAGAATTGAGGGTAAGGGGAGCAGAGAGAAAATGGGGAGGGAAATACTGGAGCTCGGTTACATACAATCAAACCAGTAGGTTTCTAGTCCTGCTTCAGGAAAGACTTGAAGAATGTACGTCATTTTTGAACTATCTCTTTCTTCTCTCAACATCATTTACACATTTCCCCCTCTCAGGGCTCCTTCCTTCTCACCTTCCAGGCTGTCCTCTGCCCAGGGGTGGGGCTTTCCTGGCTCCAGGCCCCCACATTCCATCTCCCCACACCACCACGTTCCTGCTGAGTGTTTCACTCCACCCTTGTAGCTGCCGCCTCCAGAATTCTTGACTTCCTGGAATAATGAAGTTGAGGACAGAACCTGTCTTTCCTTATATTCTCCCTTTCCCTTTGTCTCTTAGATGAGAGTGGAAGCTTTTTAAAAAAAAATTACATTCATGGGGTTGGACAGCTCAGAGCAGAGGAGAGAATGTGAGCTCAGGGGCCTGAGGATTGGGCTATTGCCACGCCCTAGCCATATTTTAGCCCTGAAGATGCAATCATTACTTTCAGAGATTAGTTGCTATTTTCAGGTGCCATAGTCATTCCTGTGTACAGCTAGGTCAACAAGCTCAAGAGTGCACAAGAAGACCTGCTCAGAATGAGGGGGCTCCACACCACAGTTGGATTTTTTTAAATATATTTTATTGATTATGCTATTACAGTTGTCCCATTTTCCCCCCTTTATTCCCCTCCACCCTGCACACCCCATTCCCACCCACATTCCCCCTCTTTAGTTCATACCCATGGGTCTGTATATGAGTTCTTTGGCTTCTACATTTCCTATACTATTCTTAACCTCCCCCTGTCTATCTTCTACCTACCATTTATGCTTCTTATTCCCTGTACCTTTTCCCCATCTCTCCCCACCCTGATGATAACCCTCCGTGTAATCTTCATTTCTGTGATTCTGTTCCTATTGTAGTTGTTTGCTTAGTTTGTTTTTGTTTTAGGTTCAGTTGTTAATAACTGTGAGTTTGTTGTCATTTTGCTGTTCATATTTTTTATCTTCTTTTTCCTAGATAAGTCCCTTTAACATTTCATATAATAAGGGCTTGGTGATGATGAACTCCTTGAATGTGACCTTATCTGGGAAGCACTTCATCTGCCCTTCCATTCTAAATGATAGCTTTGCTGGATAGAGTAATCTTGGATGTAGGTCCTTGCCTTTCATGACCTGGAATACTTCTTTCCAGCCCCTTCTTGCCTGCAAGGTTTCTTTTGAGAAATCAGCTGACAGTCTCATGGGAACTCCTTTGTAGATTACTGTCTCTTTTTCTCTCGCTCCTTTTAAGATTCTCTCCTTATCTTTAATCTTGGGTAATGTAATTATGATGTGCCTTGGTGTGTTCCTCCTTGGGTCCAACTTCTTTGAGACTCTCTGAGCTTCGTGGACTCCCTGGAAGTCTATTTCCTTTGCCAGATTGGGGAAGTTCTCCTTCATTATTTGTTCAAATAAGTTTTCAATTTCTCGCTCTTCCTCTTCTCCTTCTGGCACCCCTATGATTCAGATGTTGGAATGTTTAAAGACATCCTGGAGGTTCCTAAGCCTCTCCTCATTTTTTTGAATTCTTGTTTCTTCATTGTGTTCTGGTTGAATGTTTCTTTCTTCCTTCTGGTCCACACCATTGATTTGAGTCCCAGTTTCCTTCCCATCACTGTTGGTTCCCTGTACATTTTCCGTTATTTCACTTAACGTAGCCTTCATTTGTTCATCTAATTTGTGCCCAAATTCAACCAATTCTGTGAGCATCCTGATTACCAGTGTTTTGAACTGTGCATCCGATAGGTTGGCTATCTCTTTGTCGTTTAGTTGTATTTTTTTCTGGAGCTTTGATCTGTTCTTTCATTTGGACCTTTTTTTTTTTTTTGGTCTCGTTGGGCCTGTTACGTAGTAAAGGGCGGAGCCTTAGTTGTTCACCAGGGTGGGGCACCCCACTTGCTGTGTATGTGGAGGAGGGGTCTAAGAGGGAACAATGCTGCTTACTCTGCTCTCTGCCAGTTTTTAGTGATTTTCCCCGCTACCCACAGTCAAATTGGACCCTTCTGGTGCTGATTCCCAGTGGGTGGGCTTGTATATGTTCTAGGATCCTGTGGGTCTCCAACAAGCTCTCCTGTGAGGCTGGGAGTTCCTCCCGCTGCCGCTGCCTCAGCCCCTATAGGAGTTTTCCATAAGAGGCTTTGAGGCTTTATTTCCCCGTGCTGGAACTCTGGGTGCGTGGTCTATCTTGCCCCCCAGTTGTTCCTCCCGGTTTATCCTTACGTGGGTGTGGGACAGCCCGGTCCACCAGCCACAGCCTTGCTGTGAGTCCTCTCTACCCAGCTGCCCGTCTCCGCCCCTCCTACCGGTCTGGATGAATATTTCTTCTTTAACTCCTTGGTTGTCGGACTTCCATACAGTTCAATTTTCTGTCAGTTCTTGTTATTTTTTGTTTTAAAATTTGTTGTTGTCCTTCTTTTGGTTGTGCAAGGAGGCACGGTGTGTCTACCTATGCCTCCATCTTGCCTGGAAGTCCCTGGATTTTTTTTTAATCCTCACCCAAGTACCTATTTTTTATTTTATTTATTTATTTATTTTAGAGAGAGGGGAAGGGAGGGAGAAAGAAAGGGAGAGAAACATTGATATGGGAGAGAAACATGGATTGGTTGCCTTTCATAGGTGCTCTGACCAGGGACGAACCCTCAACCTGTGTATGTGCCCCAGCTGGGAATCAAACCGGTGACCCTTTGATTTGAGGGATGAGGCCCAGCCAACTGAGCCACATTGGCCAGGGCCTCAGTTGGATTTTTAAATTCAAGAGCCAGAAGATGTGGGGGATGGGATGTGGACATGGACACTGAGGAACTGGGAATCTTAAAGGATGTTAAGAGGGGGAAAAGGAGAGACTGAGGAGGGCAGAGCCTGGAATACTGAGACCTGACTAGTCGGGCATTGAAAAGGGAGCAGAAATCACAGAGACCTTAACTCTAGGAAGAGTTTATAACTTGGAGTGGGTGTAGTGTGAGGACGGAGACTGACATGGAAGGCCAGACTTACGCCCTGCAGACTAAGAGTGACATCTCTGAAAGGGTCCTATAACCCTCAGGGACTGGATACTAAATACGACTTCATCTCCAGGTATAGTGGCAGTGGTTGTGGGTAGCGGGAGATGGAGTTGAGGAGGAAAAAATGGAGTGGAGAGACTTTAGGATATTAACCCTCTGTTTCACAGGAGGGCACATATCTCAAGGGAAGAATGGAAGAATCATCAGTAAGCCGGGCACCATCTCGAGGTGGAGTCAGCTTTCTGAATGTGGCCCGGACCTACATCCCCAACACCAAGGTGGAGTGTCACTACACCCTTCCCCCAGGCACCGTGCCCAGTGCCAGTGACTGGATTGGCATCTTCAAGGTATACCTGGAACCCCTTTTGGCTCAGGTTTATGTGCCATGAGTTGGTTGGAATAAGGAGAATGACTGGGTTCTTGGATTATCAACGTCATGTTGATAAAGAAGGAAAAAGATGTCACAGATTACAGAGGCCATCTATCTAAGCAAAGCTCATCATCTCCCCATCTTAGCCTTGCTCTCTTTTTTTTAAAGATTTTATTTATTTTATTTTTAGTTAGAGGGAAAGGGAGGGAGAAAGAGAGGGAGAGAAACATCAGTGTGTGATTGTCTCTCACTCACCCCCTACTGGGGACCTGGCCTGTAACCCAGGCATGTGCCTTGACCGGGAATCGAACCAGCGATCCTGTGGTTTGCAGGCTGGCGCTCAATCCACTGAGCCACACCAGCCAAGGCAGCCTTGTTCTCTTTTGACACATTAATGTTCTCCAACTTTCCTGTCTCTCATCATGCTTGCCACTGTAACACCTTCCTATTCCCCCCACTCAATTCCTCAGCCCTTTCTACCATCTATAGCTGGTAGTTCTATCACCATACCCCTCTCCCCTTGGACTTTCACAGGTGGAGGCTGCCTGTGTTCGGGATTACCACACATTTGTGTGGTCTTCGGTGCCTGAAAGTGCAGCTGATGGTTCCCCTGTCCATGCTAGTGTCCAGTTCCAAGGTACAAAGGAAGATTGAGAACCGGGAGGGAGAAGTCAAAGGGATAGAGGTTTGGAAAAAGGAAGTGAGCTCAGAAACATAAAAGGCACAGAGAACAAGGAAAAATAAGTGCAAGTAAATAAAATAAGAAATATATCCAACAGGCTCAGCAGACACGGGGTTATCACCGAGTCAAAGACTCAGAGATGGAAGGAACTGTGGAGCACAACTAATCCTCCTCCTGTAGAGAGCAGGGGAACTAGGGGTAGGGAAGAAGGAAAGGTGGTGTCGCACATTGAAAAGAAGGTGGTCATTAGATTCTAAAAGACCTGGATTCAAGTATCAGCGCTAGTACTTACAAGCTGTTTTGACACTGGGCAAGTTACTTAAACTCTGTGGGTTTGTTATCTTAACATTAAAAGGGGATACCTAGTTTATAGGAGCAATAAAAGAGTTTTAAATGATACAGGGAAAACTGTTAGCACAGTGCCTGGTACATGGTGGGCACTCAATAAATAGTAACTAACATCATCATCATCATTATTGAAGAGAATAGGTTTGAAAAAGAGAAGGATAGGACTAGGCATAAAGGAGGGAGAAGAATATCCCAAGGAAGAGAAATAGCCTATGGAAGGTAGAGAGGAGAGAAAATGAATATGGAACCGTGATCAAGGGCCAGAGTCAAATAGAGTAGATAATAAAATCACCAAGGGGACCAGCTGAGCACTGGAGGGCCTGGCATCACACTGGGATCCTGGGTCCATTCCTCTTCCCACAGCCAGCTACCTGCCCAAACCCGGAGCCCAGCTCTACCAGTTTCGATACGTGAATCGCCAGGGCCGGGTGTGTGGACAGAGCCCCCCTTTCCAGTTTCGAGAGCCAAGGCCCATGGATGAACTGGTGACTCTCGAGGAGACTGATGGTGGCTCTGACATCCTGCTGGTTGTCCCCAAGGCAACTGTGCTGCAGGTGAGAACAGAGCTGCTCCTGGGCACAGGAGTGGGAGGACAGCATTGCAGGTGGCCCCTTCCCACTGCACCCTCCCCTCGGCTGTAGCTTCAGCTGGAGACCTCACTGGGAGTTATAGAAAGTCTTGCCTTCAAGAAAGTCTCAATCTAACACAGATACAAACATGTAGGGCAGGGATGCAAGCCTCCACAAGCCAACGTTACTCAAGATAGCATAAGAACTTTCTGAGTGTTCCTTTTTCAAGTGCAAAGGGTAGAGGGAGGCCACTCCTGGGAAAGAATTGAGCAGAGGAAGGGGAGGGTGGGACCCACTTCCAGGACGGAGGGAGCAAGAACAGATAGGTAGGGCCCCAGAGCTGCACCGCCTGTTACTAGAGGCACTACCCGAATGTGGCTCTTGAGCACTTGAAATGTGACTGGTCCAAATTGAAATATACTGTGTGGGTAAAGTACTTACCAGATTTTGAAGACCTAGTATTAAAAAAAGTGTAAAGATTTACATAATTTTTATATTGATTACATGTTGAAATAATATTTTGGATAGATTGAGTTAGATAAAATATTGTTAAAATTAATTTCACCTGTTTCTTATCAGTACTTTTGTTAAGTGTCTATTAGAAAATTTTCAATTATCTCTGTGGCTTGTATTACTTTTCTATTGGACAAAACAGAGAAGGACTGAGGAGTAAAGGCAGATGTTAGCAAGGAAGACTTCCTGAAGAAAGGTAAGGACTAGAGCTAGGCAGGGAGGAGGCACACTCCCCAGGCAAGAAGACAGGCCTGAGGAAGGCTCAGAAGAGGAGAATGAGTAGATTGCCTTTGATTTAGATAAACTCCAGCACTCTGGAACCCTCTAAACACATGGAATCAACACAAGAATAGAAAGAAGGTGTTTATTTCTGCCATTAGTCGGAGATATGTAAGCTCCTACACCGCGTTGTGTTTTTACATTCATCATTCTCATGACAATTATCTTACAACCCACGTTAAGGGATCACTTCACAGATGAGGACATACAGATTCAGAGAAGTTAAGTCACTTGTTCAGAGTTACACAGCTCATAAAAATTGTATTAGAGATTTAAACCCAGTGTCTGACTCCAGAACCAACAGGTTAAAATTAGGGGAGCAGTCTCTTTTGTCTGTGTGAATTAAGAAAGATTTCTACCAAACGAGTCCTGCAGTTGCTGAGCCAAGGAGGGGTCAGCCTGCCGGTGGGAAGACGTAAAAGAGGGGTAGGCAGTTAAGCGTGCTGGGAGCTGGTGTCCGGTGGGTGGTGGGCAGGTTTCAGTGGCCACACCAGCTCGACTCTTTGTACCCTATGCTGATGTAACTTCCCAACCCTGAAACACATCTTCAGAGTGTTGGGAATGGCACCTTGGAATGGGTGCTTCACTAGCACACCCCTTTCTCATCCTGCCTCCTGTAGAACCAGCTGGATGAGAGCCAGCAAGAGAGGAATGACCTGATGCAGCTGAAACTGCAGCTGGAGGGGCAGGTCACGGAGCTGAGGAGCCGAGTACAAGAGCTTGAAGCAGCTCTGGCAACTGCCAGGCAGGAGCACGCAGAGCTGACAGAGCAATATAAGGTGGGATTTGGGCTGGCGGCGGGACAGGGCTTGGCTGCTCACCCAAAATCTGAACCCAGTAAAGAGGGTAAAGGGGAGATGTTAGTGGGTGTTTAAGATGGTTCTGACATCAAAGAAATGGGTTTAAAGTGTAATAAGTGGGATTAAACTTGATAAATAGGAGACATGTCTCAGATTTGTAAAAGACTCAGTACTCCGAACACATGAATGCCGAGATAGGGTGTAATCACTGGTGAGGGAATTTTCCCTTAGTTTCATTTTCAAAGAAGTTTGCTAGATATGGGCGTGGGAACAAACTCTGGTATGCTTCTCCTAAGCCTTTGCTCCACTCTTTGAGATGAGTCTCAACTTTTCTCTTCTTCTGGGGAATCTTAATTCCAGGGGCTTTCCCGGTCCCATGGGGAAGTCACAGAAGAGAGGGACATCTTGAGCCGGCAACAGGGAGACCATGTGGCACATATACTGGAACTGGAAGATGACATCCAGACCATCAGTGAGAAAGTGCTGACAAAGGAGGTTGAGCTGGACAGGTGAGGGGACCTCTTCTACCCCATTACTTCCTGTCATTTCTGGTGACCCTGGAACTCCGGCCTCCTGTTTCAGGCAGGCAAGCCTGCTGTCTGTCTCAGGTGGTTTGTCTTTCCTTTCTCACCTCACATAGGGTATTTCAGTTACTGAGGATATCATTTTCTGCCCTCCCTCTCATTTTTTTCTAACTTACTCAGTATTTCTCACCTTTAGAAGTAACCATAGTTGCCAAGTAATGTGGAGCCAAGGCTGAGCAGGAGCTAGGAGTAGAGGACTTGACAAAGAGAATGGGCAGACCAGTCAACACAAGATAAGCGAGGATGGATTTCCGATTCTACCATAGCAAAGAATGAGATTAGACTTTGTTCTCACTGTTAGGAAATGTTAGAAATGGTGAGCCATGAGTGTTATGAAAACTCTCCCCTGAAGAAAGAAGAGGTCGTTGGTGTTTAGCACTGGGAGAAGTGTAGGCAGGGTATTTGAGAGGGTGTGTAAGAGAAGACCTCTGCCTCGGGAGGCAGCCTGTCGTTTCACTCACACATTTCGCTGTCGGACAGCTGGCACTTTTGTATCTCTAGCGTTGATCAAGCTGCTGTCCTCTAACTTTACCCTTTGGTCCTGGTTTCGACCTCTGGAGTCCTGGGTAGTTGGGGCTTCGAACTTGACGTGGGAATTTGAGCATCCCAGAAGGAAGTGGAGGTCTGGGCCTAGAGGAGCACTGGTAGAAGAGCTCAAGACAGAAGTTCAAGCCCTTCATTCGCTCTCTGGTGACCGGTTGGCTATCCGGTATTCTGTCCCCTCGTTCACAGGGTTAGAGACACGGTGAAGGCCCTAACTCGGGAACAAGAGAAGCTCCTTGGGCAACTAAAGGAAGTGCAAGCAGACAAGGAGCAAAGCGAGGTAAGGGCTCAGGGTCAGTTTGCTTTCTCAATTGCTCATTCAGTGTTTATTGAGTTCCTTCTGAGTGCTGGGCACCAAAGGTAAAATGTAAAAATAAGATAAAAATGTAAAGAAACATTACATATGCTCTCCTAGGGAACATTAAGACATAGACAAAAATCAGGATTAGTCAAAGGGGAATATGACAAGTATCAACAGAGAAGTATAATAAAGTGTTATGCTCCACAGACGTGAGTGGGAGCACGTCTTGTTATGGACATTAGAAAGGACTTTTACTTTTTTAAGATTTTATTTATTTATTTTTTGAGAAAGGGGAAGGGAGGGAGGGAGAGGGAGAGAGAGAGAGAGAAACATCAATGTGTGGTTGCCTCTCACGTGTCTGCTACTGGGGACTTAGTCTGCAACCCAGGCTTGTGCCCTGACTGGGAATTGAACCGGTGACCCCTTGATTCACAGGCTGGCGCTTAATCCACTGAGCCACACCAGCTAGGGCTAAAAAGGACTTTCAAACTGGGGGGCATAGCTCTGTCTGGTGTGGCTCAGTGGACTGAGTGCCGGCCTACAAACCAAAATGGCCACCGGTTCGATTCCCAGTCAGGGCACATGCCTGGGTTTCAGGCCAGGTCCCCAGTAGGGGATGCATGAGAGGCAACTGCACATTGATGTTTCTCTCTCTCTCTTTCTCCCTCACTTCCCCTTTCTCTAAAGATGAATAAATTAAATCTTTAAATAAATAAATAAAAGGGGGGCATAAACTAGCTTAGTATTTCTTAACTTTTTTAGCAGCAGAACCCTTTCTTCCCTGCCCTCCAATGAAGTTTTTACATCTTAAGTGGAACCTCACTGAATAAATAAAAGCAATATTTTATTATAAATTTATTTTTATAAATTCAAATGTATAACGTTTACACATAAGGTAATGAAAGCAATTAGGTAATTTTTGTGGCTACCAAACTTTGAAATTGGAGGTTCTGGGTGGCTATTCTTCAGCCCCAGCAGCTAATGCAGTTCTGTACTTTGTTTTAGTTGTACAGTATTGAAAACACCTTGAGTCACATACAAGTAGGTGCAAATCGGTGACAGTTTTTAAACTGTTCACCTTGTACTCTCATTTTACTCTTTACTTCAATAGAAGATGCAATAGAAACTTTATTCTGAGGTTTGCACAGAAATGAACTAACCTGGAAGGACATGTCAGGGGATTAGCGACCTCCAATGTGTTAGCCCTGTGAGTTTGTTCATTTTTCACATAATTTTTAATATTTTTAAATATTTGAAATTTAAATCAAGTATTTGCAGAATCTCTAAATCATGTCCTCAGAACCCTAGGCTTCTGTGGAAGATTGTTTGAAAACCATTTGCTCGGCAGTGAAGAATAGGTAGAATCTGAGTAGACAGAGGTAAAGGGAGACCATTCTAGGAACAGATGGAAACATGAGCAAAGGCTTAGCGTCCAGAACAGTCAGGACAGTTGAATGTGTGGGTGAAGAGATTGGGATGAGCCCTAGTCAGATTGTAGACAGTCTTTTGAGTTTAATCTTTATTCCGTAAGCAGTGAGAGGCTTTGATGATTTTCAAGTAGGTGATACACACTCAAAGAAGATTAATCTGACTGCCATGTGGAAAATGAGCTACTTGTGAGGTTTTTCAGTAGTCCAATCAAGAAATGACTAGTGCCTGAGCTAACCTGATTGCGGCAGCAGTAGAAAGGAAATGGCTGTGAACAAGACAGAGGATGGAGAAGCAATAGGCTTTTCTGTGGGCTGCTAGGGAGAGAACAGAGTCAAGTATGGCACCAGAGTGTCCAGCTTGAGTGATGTGAGAATTAGTTTGAACCGTGGACAGAAATAAGAGTAGAAAGACCTAGGGTAGAATGGGAGGTCGAATATACTGAGTTTTCAGGGCCTGGAGGACATCTAGACTGAGTTTTGATTTAAAAGAAAAACTGGGGAAGCAGAAATGGGACATGGGAGACCTGGCTTTATGTAAGACCCCGGGCTGTGACCTTGGATATCTCACTTTGGGAGCTGGAGACTGGGTTCAGGATTGAGTCGCTTTGAGCTGAGAATCGAAGACTAGCTGGCAAGAGATGAATGCTTGAGTTCATGTTAAATCTGAGAAGTGGAACTTTGACCTCTCTTATCACAGTAGTTCAACCTCCCTGGCCCCCGCCCCCAAATACGTATTCCCCTTTCCTTACCCACTCTCCACCTCCATCAGGCTGAACTCCAAATGGCACAACAGGAAAATCATCGCTTGAATTTGGAGCTGCAAGAGGCCAAGGGCCGGCAGGAGGAGCAGGGTGCTCAGACCCAGCGTCTGAGAGACAAGATGGCTCAGATGAAGGACACTCTAGGCCAGGCCCAGCAGCGGCTGGTGAGTGAAGCCCCTAGTCAACAAGAAGTAGAGAAAGTTCCAAGGACTAATTGTGGAAGTCTGGGGAAAGACATGGCTAAAGACTAAACTCCACCCTGAGTCCTAATGCAGTATGGGGAGGAGGGAGCCTAGTTACTACCTTCCTGGTTCATAGTGACTCACTGGGAGCCCTAATCTCCATCTCTTCCTTTTTTCCGAGGCTGAGCTGGAGCCCCTGAAGGAGCAGCTTCGAGGGGCCCAGGAGCTTGCAGCCTCAAGCCAGCAGAAAGCTGCCCTTCTTGGGGAGGAGTTGGCCAGCACAGCGGGAGCCAGGGACCGCACCATAGCCGAGCTACACCGCAGCCGCCTGGAAGTGGCAGGAGTCAATGGCAGGCTGGCTGAGCTCAGTCTGCATTTGAAGGAAGAAAAAAGCCAGTGGAGCAAGGAACGGACAGGAATGCTGCAGAGTATTGAGGTAGAGGGAGGGGGAGACCTGGCAGGCTCACGGCCACTGCCCCCACCTCTGTGTGGTCAGATCTTTTAGGAGGAGAGAGAGGGAGGAATGGAAACCTCAGAAGACTTAGGGGTGGGAGGGGCTATAAGGGAAGAAGACTTCACTGTGCAGGCATGACCCATCCCTAAATAGAGTGTTCCTAACCCTGATCTCCATAGCACCTTCCTTGGTTACCATCTTGATTCAGAAATATTTACTGTCCTAGGCACCAGATCCTGCCCTAATGCCCATTACTGACTAGCTAGGCGCCTTGCTTTTAGGTCCCTTCCTTCATTCACAGATTACAGGGAATGAGGAAGGCAAGAAGAGGAAATTGCTCCCAAAAGATTCAGTTAAATAAAGAAAGGGTCACAGGGAGAGATGGTGCCGTTGCCAATGGCATCCCTTTTCCCTCATCCTCTTATTTTCCTTTCTGGCCAACTCCCAGGCAGAGAAGGACAAGATCCTGAAGCTGAGTGCAGAGATACTTCGGCTGGAAAAGGCAGTTCAGGAGGAGAGGACCCAGAATCAAGTGCTCAAGACTGAACTGGCCCAGGAAAAGGATTCTAGCCTGGTAAGGCACCCAGCTACCTGTGAGCCCTGGTCCTGTGGTCTCCTGAGGCCAGTGCCCCTCCCTCTGCCTCAAGTGTGAGCTCAAAAGTATGTGGTGCTCACTTATATGTTGGTGACATCTCACTTGCACACCTCCCAGGCCTCATTGATTTGAAATACACAGTGTCCCTTTCTGCGCTTGGGGCACACATTCTGGGCCTAATAGTGATGACTTAGGAGAATTATAGAATGCCCCTGCTATGCCCCTGCAGCGCAGCCTGGGTCATCCAGGTCCACACTTAACAGCCAGAAGACTGAATCACCCGTGGCCAAGAAAAGGGGCTCATGGAAAAAGTGTTGGGGTGAGGGAAGAACAAAGGCCCAGAGAAACATGATTCTAGATTGTTGGGTCGAGGTCCCAGAGCCCAGGCTATCTGAGGTACCTTCTAGGCTCCAGATTCGACTTGGCCCTTTTCCCTCAGGTGCAGTTGTCAGAGAGTAAGCGAGAGCTGACAGAGTTGCGGTCAGCCTTGCGTGTGCTCCAGAAGGAAAAGGAGCAGTTGCAGGAGGAGAAGCAGGTGAGAACCTGAAACTCAGGCCCCCCCTGGTCACCGGAATTGAGGGCTAGAAGCTCTGGCTTCTTGTCATTTCTTGGTTTAGAAACTGGAATCTCCATGAGGGCCCAGAGGCTAAAAATGGCACTACGATCAGCTGATCTGGCAGGATAGGATGATTGCTAGAGGAAGGGAGGGAGGTAGGGAGTGAAGGAGGGCCCTTGGGAGGGGGAGGGGAGGGTCTATCTTAAGCTGCTCCAGCTTTGGTGAAGGTGTCTAATCCTCAGGAGCTCAGAGTGCATCTTGAATATAAAAGAAGGTTCTGCAGGTCAGCATGGTTGGCATCTTCCCACCCTCTTCCACCTCTTCCCTGCCCACCACCAGGAACTGCTGGAGTACATGAGGAAGCTGGAGGCCCGCCTTGAGAAGGTGGCAGATGAGAAGTGGAATGAGGACGCCGCCACGGAGGATGAGGAGGCAGCTACAGGGCTGAGTCTGTACACCCCCAATCTTGTGACACCTCTTCCCTGCTCCACCTTTCCCTGTGACCCCTCTGGGACCTGCCTCTGCCTTCTGTGTTTTGCCTTCTTCCTTCCCAGACTCTGGCCCCTGTCTAATTTAACTGTGTCCTTTATCCGAAGGAGTCAGAGCTGATCCAACACTCTAACAACGTATCTTTCTTTCCCTGTCCGCTCCCTCACCTACAGGTTGCCCAGCAGCTCTGACAGACTCAGAGGATGAGTCCCCAGAAGACATGAGGCTCCCACCCTATGGCCTCTGTGAGCGTGGAGACACAGACTCTTCTCCTGCGGGGCCACGAGAGGCTTCTCCCCTAGTCGTCATCAGCCAGCCAGCTCCCATTGCTCCCCACCTCTCAGGGCCAGCTGAGGACAGTAGCTCTGACTCGGTGAGCAGTGAGAAAAGACGGAGCAGGGACAGGGAGGAGGGGGTAGGGCCAAGCCCAAGTGGCCCAGCCTCCAGAACAGAGAGACTTAGACATATGGGGCTCTCATTTTTTCTTGGGGGAGAGGAGATAGGCCCAGCACCTCTTCAAGGCCACCCAATGGACACTAGCCCAAAGCCCAATCGCCTCAGTACTGCCAGCCCCTACTCCCTACACTCACTCTCTTCTTACCTGCCAGCTCCCTTCAAAACACGTTTCCTGCCCCACTCTGACTATAGCCCTATGTTCTCTGTTCCGACCTGGACTGCCCTTCCTTTACCTGTCCCAATGTGCAACTCCCCCATCTCAGAACACTGCCCCAAAACCCAACCTATCTCTTTGGTGCCCAGGAGGCTGAAGATGAGAAGTCAGTCCTGATGGCAGCTGTGCAGAGTGGGGGTGAAGAGGCCAACCTGCTGCTTCCCGAACTGGGCAATGCCTTCTATGACATGGCCAGGTGAGCGCAAAAAGGGGAGGACAGGAGGGAGGTGGGACAATGCCAGCAAAAAAGGCATTCAGGTGAACAGTGCCCCTGCCCTTCCCCCAACCTCTCTCTTCATGGCCCTAGCCAAGAAAAGGAGACATAGGTGCGGTTGACGCAAAATTACCCACTATAAATCCCAGGTGCCTTCAGGTAATCCCTTCTCTTAGCCTATCAACACATGTGCACTCAGAGGCCTTGCCTTTAACTGGCTTCTGTGTTGTTCTAGCACCATCTTCCATGGAGCCCAAATTGTCCTGCATCCCCTCTCTCCTGCCCCTACCCCTTCCCCACCTACCAGGTAGGTACCTAGGCTCCATGGGGGGAGGAAGGGAAGTAGGTGACCAAGCCCCCAGGGACAAGAACAAAGAGGAGACGGGGATCTAGCTCTGGCCACTCTGAGATGTCACTCTTTCCTGACTTCCCTGGGGGACCCTTTGAGTGGTGAAGCCCCAGGGGTGGGAGATTCAGTGTTAGATTGCCCCCTCTGCCTGCCTTTTCTTCTGCAGGTCAAGAGGGGAAGGCAGAGGGGAAGAGAGATTTTATCACCTAGTCCCCAGCTTTGCCTGGATGTGAGATGGGCTCAGGGCAGGGTGGGGGTGATGCTGTCATCTTTCTTGGCTGGAGCAGGAAGATGAAGGACGATGTCAGACTCATTTTCAGCCTCATTAGACAGCAGACGGAGATGGAGGGAGGAGAGCAGGAGGTTGGGGGATGGGCTCTGCACTATAGGGACCAGCAGGGACTAAAGAAGAGGGGCACAGGGATCTGGGAAACTAAGGCTTCCAGCACTGTGGGGAGAAAGATGCTGAGGAAGAAGCTAGGAGAGAGAACCTCCAGGATGCTGTATGAGGAACTGGGGGATCTGGGGACCCAGGTGCATGGGTCCCTCTCCCTGAGGTCAGCAAGTCAAGAAGGCAGCAGAGCTCATTGACTACCTCCTTTCCCCTCTGTCTCTCTTTAGTGGCTTTGCAGTGGGTCCCTTGTCAGAGGCTGGCACTGGGGGCCCTGCCACACCCCCGTGGAAAGAGTGCCCTATATGTAAGGAGCGCTTCCCAGCGGAGAGTGATAAGGACACCCTGGAGGACCACATGGATGGGCACTTCTTCTTCAGCACCCAGGACCCCTTCACCTTTGAGTGATCTTACCTCTCCTAGTGCAAGCACAAACACACACTTACACACATGCACACTCACACAGACACACATTTAGGCCCCATGCCTCTTTTCCGACACGATGTGCTCCATGATGTTCTGTTCCCTAAGAACCACTCCTGTGTGCCGTTTTTATCGCAAGCTCTCCGACCTCACCCTCTTCTGCCCAGGTCTTTTGTCCAGGCAGGGGTCCTTCTTGGAAGCAGTGGCTGAATGTGCCCCCTGAAAGCGGTTCTGGAGGAACCAGGACAGAGGAGGCCTTCCCCAGGGGGAGTAGAATCAGCCCCTCCCAGTCCCGGTCGCTTCTGTCACTCACACCAGCTGCCACATGGACCACCACCACTGCATGCACACGCACACACATGCAGTCTCTGGTGCCCCGAAGCCAGTCCCTGGGGCACCCTACCCTCTTATTTGGGGTCTGCGTTTGTTGCCCTGAGTTGCCTCGGGTCTGCATTGAGGCAGCAGCATGGACATCAGGACCTCTCCAGGTTTCTCAGTTCTGAGTCCCAGTGGTTTCTCTTATTGCCCCCCCACCTTGCTTTCAGCATCCCACCTCAGCCTTTGTCCATAACATTAGATAAGTTTGAAGGTTTCTTTTGTATTTTTGAGGTTTTCTGTACTCTGTCTCCAGCCCCTCCCTGCCATCACCCTTCAGTGTCCTCACCTGGAAAGAAACAATGCATTGTGCCTTCTGTGAGGGGTGGGGGAACAAATGGTCCCGGGTTCCCCATTTCCAAGCCCTTCTTCCCTCTCCAGGCTTCCCCACAGCAATAAGAGCTTTCCCCCCAATATCCCTTCCCCACCTGTAGTTTGGACAAATATATTTATATGGTATGTACAACTCTTCTAATAAAATGTGTTCTTATCATGAGGTGTGACTAGAGCAGAAAACATCCAGACATCTGGCTCTTAGACTTTGGTGGAGGGGCAAGGCAGGGAGGAGCTCCAGGTGGCTTTATCCCAATATGCTGGCCACCAGTGGGAAGACAAAAGGGAGGAACCTTTGTCTCAGGTGGCGATCTGGCTTGGGGAACACTGCCCTGGGGGAGGGATGAAACTGTGGGTCAGTGTCTTGAGGTTTAGTCTCAGTGAGACTCGGTACAGGGCCAAAGTGCATGCCTTAGAAGGCAAGGGAGGGTTCTGCCACTCAGACCTTCACCCTCTGTAGCAGCCACCACTGTACCTTGGGCCAAAGGACAGGCATTCCTCCTGTCAAGAGCGCACACCTTTGAGTATCCGCTTCATAAAAAATTCCCTAAACCCCATACCTCTAAAGACTATTTGATAACTCTTCCCATCTCTGCCTCCCTCTCTTCCTCTGTTGCCATCCCCATACACCCTTGCAAGCACTCTGACTCCACAGTCACGAAAACACATCCATCCACTCTAACCAGCTTCACAGGCTAGACAGACACAGCATCATAAAGCATTTATTAAGGGCCTGCGCGCTCACCAGGGCTCTCAGGAGTGCCCAGTACAAGCTGTGCCTTCAGCCCTCTTGTTCCCCATCCTAAAAGCTCCCTTATCATCCACCCTTCATTCCCTTCAAGGCCCCTGGGTGGGCCACTACCACCCCACCATTTCCCCTCTCTATCCACCTGAAACCCTCCCATCCGCCCCCCTTCCAGCCCCACCTGGATGACATCTTACATCCTTCCTTCTTCCCTCACATTGCTGTCTCCTAGCAACCCCATCTCGTTCCCTGAATCCCTTCCAAGGAAATTAGAGATAATGGATCTCTCCTCTCTCCATCTCAACTCCTCTTTATCGATCCTCCTTTAATGAAAGTTAATTATAACAATGATTTAATTAATAGAATCCCTCTCTTCCTTTATTGCTTCCCGTATTAAGACTATTAATAAATACGAGCTGGGCTGACAGAGGCATCCATCACCTGCCTGGGATTCCCCCATCCCTCCTCTTCCCCTCCCTCATACCCCCTCCCACTCATGGCCTATAAACTTACTGGGGTAGTGGGGGTTAATCAGAGAGGAATTATGAGCCAACATCCCCAGCAGGAGGTGCATTTAATGAAATCACTTGTGATTTATGTCTGGGGGAGGTAAGAGAGGGAAGAATCTGGAACCCAGATATCCTGGCTTCCAGAAAGTTTCCTAGTGCAAAAGAGGAGGAAGATGGAAAGAGGAACCCAGGGCTCCTCCCACCCCACGGCCCCTGCCAAGGCACACACACCCACAGGAGCCACATGGGTAGCTGCACAAGGCCATTGACACAGAGGCTGCCAAACTAAAAGCCCTTTGGAAGACTGCAGCCTCGGTTTCAGTCTTTTCCACCTCCAAAACGACATGGGTCTTTCTCACCCCCTTTCTTTCTCCCCAGCCCAGTTCTGCTCCTGAACCTGCTCCCCTGCTCCCCTCCTCCATGAAGCCCTGCCCCAGTTCCTCATCACATCCCTCCACCCAGGTATTTAGAGCCCCAGCTGCTCTTTTCTCTCTCCATTGTATGCCTTCTGATGTGCAATCTGCACCTTCAGGCTAGGTGTCCCCCAGAAGTTTGGAGCCATTTCTCTTGCCTACCCCAAAATCCAGAATGGTCTCTGACACACAGAGCTCAGGGAAGGCTAACTGACTGCATGGGCAGGGAGTGAGGATGCCTGGGTTCCCAACTGAGTTCTTTCTCCTGCTTGCTGTGTGGTACTTGGCAACTCAGCCTTTCTACTCGTTTCCCTTCTATAATGGGTCATCCTTCCCCTGCTTCCCAGCATCCATGCAGAAACTTGAGAGCCTGGTGTGAGAGGAAAAGTCAGACCAAGAAGCAGCAAAAAGGACCATGGACGTCAATATTTGGTAGGAGATGAATTAATCCAAACATCATTCCCCTCTTACAGAACCTCAATGGCTGCTTGTTACCTATGGGAATGTGAAGTATAGACCGTTGAGTGTGCCAGTCAGGCTCTGCAATATCTGGCCCCACTTTCCATTTCCCATCCTGTCCTAAGGAACCCTGGACTCCAGTTTTACAGAACCATTCCACAGACACAGGCCCTATGTTGGCATGCCTCTGAACATGTACTTTCCCCTCAGCTCAAAGGACACCTCCTCCATGAAGCTCTACTTGACTCCTTTCAGTCATCCTCTTGAGATACCAAATAGAGCATTTTGTAAAAACACACTACATCATGTTTACAAGTTACAAAGCTTCCCATGAGTCACAACATGGGGGCTAAACAATAAAGAATGAGTAATTGTAAGCCAAGCATGTGCAGGCAGAAGGAACAAAAATGTGCAAAGACATAACTTGCTCAGAAGTCTAAACACTCAAGTAGGGCTGCAGAGTAAGGGTCACACACGGTGTGTGAAGTGAGACTGGAAAGATGGACTAACAGACATGTACTCATACATTCACTCAATAAATATTCACTGAGTGCTCACTGTGGGCCAGGCGTAGTTCTAGGCACTGGGGAACAGATAGGAATGCCTGCCCACGTGGAGCTTACACTCTATGGGCAGATCACAAAATTCCAGAGAAACCAGTTAGGAACCCACTGTAATAACCCCAGGAAAAAATGGTGAGCACTAAACTTCAGCTGTGTCAAAAGAAAAAGAGGCAGAATTCTTTAGGAGGCAGAATTAATGGGACTTAGTGGTAAGTAGATGTGGGAAGTGAACAAAAGGAGTCTAGCTGATTTCAGTTTTCTGATTTCAATGACCAGATAACCAGTGATGCCATTCATCAAATAAATAATACAAATAGAGAAACACATTGAGCTGAAAGATGACTGGTATAACTTTGTCTTGTCGAATTCTCAACGATTTTGGGATCTTCCAAAGGAGAGAGACATCCAATAGGTAGTCGGATAGGTATTTTAAGTCCAGAGCACAAGAGAGTCTGGAACTGGAAATAAAGATTTAAGATCATTGAAAGTAAAGGTGATGAGAGTGAAGCAAGATGAACTAGGTCAACCCCATGGAGGGTGAGAGGGTAAGAGGGCCAAGGGTAGCACTCAAGAGACCGCCATTGTGCAAGGGAGGTATGGAGAATGCAGAGTCTGGGCCAGAGAGGTAGGAAGGAATTCCAGAGAGATGAGTCAAGGAGAGAGATTAGCAGCAACACATGTGGCAGAGAGGACAGGGAAATGATCCCTGGAAACACTGCATTAGCAGCCAGAAGGCACCTGGTGGCTCAGCAAGAAGCTTAAAGGAGAGCATTGCAGGCAAAAGTTATTGTGCAGCGGGACTTCACAGAGCCTGAGACAGAAACACAATTCTGACCTGTGGGATTAGGAATATGTCTCCAGACTCACATAAAAACAAGGACTTCTAATTTAAGATGTGAGAAAAACCAAGGGTGGCCCTGGCCAGATACTCAAGTTAGTTAGTTGGTTAGAGCATCGACCCCTTACACTAAAGTTGTAGTTTGATCCCAGTCAGCGCACATAAAAGAATCAATCAATAAATGCATTAATAAGTGGAACAACAAATCTCTCACTCTCACTCTCTCCACCTTCTCTAAAGCCAATAAAGTTTTTAAAGATGTGAAACAAATAAAAATTATGAAAAGAAAAAGAAAAATCAAGGGCAGTGGCCAAGATGTCTGGGTCCAACATCAGCGATCCTGCTCTCTCTGACTAGCCTGGTGTGAAGCACACTCTAAGCCTGCGCTGTCCACTATAGTAGCCACCAGCTACATGCAACTATCAAACATCTGAAATGTGGCTAGAACGAATTCAGATGTTGTATGTGCAAACTGCAGAATAGATTTTAAAGGCTTAGTACCAAAAAAAAAAAAAAGAATTTAAAATAATTTCATATTGATTGCATGTTGAAAGTATAATATTTTGGATATGTTGGGTTAAATAAAATATATCATGAAAATTAGTTTCACCCAGTTCTTTTTTACTTTTTTTTAAACGTGGTTACTAGAAATTTTTATGTGACTTGTGTTAAATCTCTACTGCACAACACTAGTCTAAGCACTGCCATTGATTAAGATCCCCACAGCCTGGACATCCCTAGACCCCCAACATCCCTTGTGTCAGGAAGATAAATACCTGGAATTTCCATAACTGCATTCTAGACACGCCCTTATGCCCCATGCTCTCAACACCATACCTATGACAAGAGATTCCAGTGTTTAATACCCACCTCTAGACACCCTTGTCCTGGTTTTTCATATAGCTTTCTTTCTCTGGGTCTGCTGATAATCAGTGAGAGCAGAAATGTCCTGTTCTAACTCCCACAAAAATGGATTTTCCTCCCAGCCTGGACTCCAGAAGCTTTCAAACTTAAATTTAGAAGCTGTATCTCTTCCCTGTTTCCCCCATTCCTCAATTCCTTCTTCGCATTTCTGATGCTGTGGAAATCTCCCAAATTGGTAGAAACATGGTGTTGTGGTGATCACACAGGCTTAATCTCTAAGATTTAATTTGTCATACTTCCTAACCATGTGACTTGGAGCAAAACACCTCATATCTCTAAGCCAGGGGTGTCAAAATCATTTGAAGGCAACCGCGAGGCTCATGTGGCCCTCGGTGAAAATGGGTTTGATACCCCTGCTCTAAGCCCTCATCTGAAAAACTGTGGATAATTCCTATCTGGAAAAGTTATTGTGATGATTATATGAGCTCAGATATATAAAATGACTTGTACAGAGCCTGGGACACAGTAGATACTTTGTAATTTGAGAGTTCCCCCTCCTTTGCACATTACCACTGCATATTTATAGAGCTAGGGAAAGAAACAGAACAAACACAGGCTTATATACGTACTGACAGAACCTCAAAACCAAAAGGGCGCTTAGAGATATATTTCCAGCTTCTCATTCAGTACAGAAATTCCCTGGACTACATCCTCATTGGTAGTCATCCAACATCTGCTTAAACATCTCTGGGGGCCATTCATTGGTTTACTCAATAAACAAGAACAAGGCACTGTGGGAGCCACAAAGAAGGGCAGACACAGACCTTGCTGTTAAGGAGCTGATATATTAGCATAAAGGATATATAGAGAAATAACTATAAGGTAAACGTGGTATGTGCCAATTGAGTTGCTATGACAGACAGCCAGCCTTAAAAGCTAATCCACTGTTCAACAAAGGGTAGTTCTAATATTAAAATCCCTCCCAAATCTCAGACCTCGGTTTTCCCATTTATTTCATGGAAAATGGAACAAGATGCTTTCACACTAGGTCATGGTCCATCTTTGACAAGGACATTTCTATAATAACCTTAAAATTCCAGGCGGATATCAACATGGAAAATGCTAGGATGGATGAATTTCTGGGGAAGCACAGGTGTGGGGAGAAGTGGATTAGCTGCAGGATCCTCCAGCTCTTCTGTATTATAGAACTTCTGAGAGTCCCTAGATGCCCACCACCCTCTATGTACTACCAGCAATTTCTGCCCCCTGGAAGGCCCTGCACTTCCCTATTCTCAAGATTTATCCAAATGAACAACTCTAAAGGACACATGGACAAAACCAAGGAGGGGGTGGAAGCAGGGGAGGGGGATGGGGATGGCTGGGGTGGAGGGGAGGAGTGGTAGGGGGTAAATACAGACAACTGTAATTGAATAACAATAAAATAATTAAAAAAAAAAGATTTATCCAAATGTTTTGTGGTTGTGCTTTTCCTTTTGTCCCCATTCGTATCACATTTACTTCATCTTTTATCAGCATCTCTAATTTCTTTGTGTTCATCTCTCTTCAGTCTCTTCTTCCCATCATTTAGATTTTTGTTATCTGTTATTCTTGAGATTTTTCTGCCTCTCTTTGTTTCCCTGTCTTTTATTCTTTCATCACTTTCTGTGTCTTGGTCGGTTTCCATTTTTCTGTCTCTGGCCTCGTTTTCTCCCCAGCTGCTGCAAAGCCATAAACCCAGCCGGCCCTGCAGCAGGCAGCCGCCAATCACTGGGCTCCAGGAGATGAGAGGAGGGGGCTGCAGAGAGATGGGGGCATGGAAATGCTGGGGAGCTGTTGCTACGAGAGGGGACAGGAGAAGCAAAAAAGAGCAGAGAGATGTCACTCCCAGAAGGCAGCCACAGCTGCCTCCACAGCCGGTGGTGTCTGGACCCCTTTCCAGCAGAGCAGACACCTGGCCTCTTTCTGTTGTGAGGCAGAGTACCTGGGTACCTCCCATATACTCCCCAAAGCATGATTTCTTATTCAAAACCACTGATCACAAATCCATGAGAGATTTGCCTCCCCCTTCATTTTTAGGCCTCCCAAAATGAGGGAGCTAAAGGACGAAGGGGGTCTGAGGATTTCTGGAACAAATGCTTACATGAACGTTGGTACAATATAAAAACGGTCAGGGCGGTGTGAAGGACGTGGAGAATCTAGGTATTGGAGGGGTACTGAGAGGAGGGACAGTCCTAATCGGCCCAGAGGGAGACCAGAAGCTGCTTCGTACCAGCTCCTTGGCCATTCACTCTTTTTTTTTTTTAATTTATTAAGATTTTTATTTATTTTTAGAGAGAGGGAGAGGGAAAGAGAGGAAAAGAAACATCGATGATACATGGATCGATTGCCTCCCCCACGCCTCCAGTCGAGGACCCGGGCCGCAGCCCAGCTGTGTGTCCGGACTGGAAATCGAACCCGTACCCCGCAGGCCCGGCACGCAGTCCACTGAGCCACACCAGCCGGGGCGTGGCCATCCATTCTTAAAGCAGACTGACATCCAGAATCCAGGTTGGGTACTGCAAAAGGGACAAAATACCCAGCTCATCGTCACAAACCTATAGGGTCTGAGGATGGCGCTGGGGATAGAAGGGAAGGCAGGGAAGGGGAGGGATTAGCCAGAGATTTTAGGAGAAGAGCAGAGGAGGAGAAACATTTCCGTCCTGCAGGGTAGAAGGAGACAGGCCCAGCAAGTGGTAATTCCTGGTGTGCTGGCGACCCCTGCTGGCTATGCACACCACTGCCTAGGAGAAGGAAAAGGGCACAGCTAGCTTGTGTGAGTTCTGGATGGGTTGAATGTGACAGTGCATTCTGTGTGATGGTGCGAACGTGACAGTGCATTAATGTGTGACAATGCGAGCAGCGCTACCCATGACTGTGTGTGGGCACCCTGGATGAGGACAGTAATATGACCGAGCACAAAAGCCACAAAGTTCAGGCTCTGAACTCCTGGTTCCCCTGCAGGGAGTGTGGGTGTCTGGGAAGGGTGATACTGGGGGAAGCCCAGGATATTTCCTCATCAATGTTGCATCAGTGATATAGATCCACTCCATGAGATACTGATGGCATCATAGTAAAATTAACCAGTCCGGTTTTAAGTGGGGGCTTTGGAATCAGACTTCCCTGGATTAAAATCCTGATCATCTGATTACTAGCTGTAGGGCCTCAGGGAAGTTAACTTCTTTGAGCCCAATTTCCTTACCAGTAAAGGCAGAACAATATCTATCTCACAGGGTGAGTGTTTAGCACGGTGCCTGGCAATAGTAAGCATTTAGTAGACGTTAATTTTCTGCCTCCCTCTTCCTTTATCTATTCCCACCCCCAAGGTTGAGTAGGGATTTCAAAAGGCAAATAAACAACAGAGGATGATGTGGACAATGATGATGGTGGTGGTTTATATTTACATTACTCATGCAAATCATTTTAAACTTATTTTTAATACACGGCTTTTTTCCTTTTTACTAGCCAAGCACATCATGACCATGTTTTATTGGGACAGAAATGTCCTTGTGTTATGGCAGGTATCTAGAAGGATGGCCTGATGAGGCGATAACAAGGCATGACAAACCTTTCTTTATTGTGATACATTTTCATTACTCAGGTTAATCAGGAATTACCCATTAGAACAAGGGCTTAAGATAAGTACATGACAATCATCTGTGGAGATCAGAATCTCCTGATTTTCCAATGAGTATCTAATTGTTATTGCTGTTGTGGGGGGACGATTAATGCTCTGATTAAACTGGTCTTAAAACATTAAAATATGTTTTAGGAGATACATCAAGAAGATGAAGGTAGTTAGACATAGCATACTCTGAAATTTCAAAGAAGACGGGTTTGAATTCCGCCAAAGAATATTCTGACCTCTACAGCTGCCCAGTGGCAGGGGCAAACTGCTTATGAAGAGCTCCATTTCAACAGAAGCATTGAAGCAGAATCCGGCTGGCTCCCCGGCAGGCTTACTGTGAAAGAAATTTGGGCTGCAGAAGGAGAGCAGATAAGAGGCCCTCTGAGGTCCCTCCACAGATACACTCCAGTGCATAATGAATACTTAGCTGGGGAGAAGTGTTGTTCCAAATAGCATTGCTGCCATAGCCATAGTCGTTGTTTGTCACCATGGGGTAAGGAGGGGGTGGCTGGTAATAACAACCGTATTTTTTTCCTCTCTCAGACTGTTCCCAAGAAAAGGCAAGACTCCAGAATCTTTCCCTCTCTAATCTCCACATTCCTCTTGATTTCTTCTGCAATCCTTTTTATTTTCTTTCTTGGCTTCATAGGTTTCATCTTCAAGTATCTTAAAAACTTACTTAAAGAAACGGCTTTTTTCATGCTTTAGTTTTCTGCCTCTAAGAGGTGGGCTGGCAATGGGTGGGGGTGGAGGAGGGAACAAACATTTATGGAGGTTATATTTAGTGCAGATGTTGTAATTTCTGTATTTGATTAAGAGAAGTATCTGCTTTCATGCAGGTAAATGTGCATGTATATATTGTTTTGTAAATGTGGATGTAAATGTAATGGGTCTGCAGGAATTCACTGCTGCTCAGGCTTCTCTGAAGGATTTTGCTATCTAGCTGCCTATGGGGGAAATTGGTGTGCAGCTCCTCAGAGGATTTCAAGGCCTTCCGTGTGTATGCAGATTGGCCAGGAGTTATTCTTCCAGTTTCAGGATTTTTGTACATGATCCCAGGTTAGTCTAGCCCCATCCTAGCACAAGGGTGTTGTCACATAGGAATCATCTGCCTTCCATGTGTGCATCATTGTATTTCCCATCTGTTATGGGTCACATAGATCCTTGTGCCCAACCAGCCCCACATTAAGCAGTATATGTCCCACAGCCCATCCTCCCACTTCTGTAAAAAGTCCTTGGCACCCTCCCCTCCTGGCCACCTCCACTCCCCACTTTCCATGCCAGGAGAGATCTAATTACACAGAAATTAGTACAGAGAAGGATCGTTTGCTTTTATGGCACCAGCGCCAGGGCAGCTGTAAATCTGGGGCTGCTGCTGCAGCCGCCTCTGGGCACTGTGCAGGCTGTAGGGAGGCTCTCACCTCCATACCCCTCTTTGCTCTACCTCTGCCCAGCTGCCTGGGCCTCTACCCCTGCCCAGGACTGCAGAGCACTATTTGTTACCCATCTTAATGGAGGGGGAGGCCTGGGAAAAGGGAGGGTATCCTCAAACAAAAGATGATACATAATAGCTGCTCAATAAATGTTCTCTGAATGATTAGAGAGGAGTTAATCCCAGCAATACTAACTACTACCCAAAGACACAGACCTGGCCAAGGGATGAATATTCCTAGTAAGCACTTACCAGATATTCCACTTTCTTATGAATCCAAATGAAGTATCCAGGCAGTCATTCTGGCTTCCACTTTAGAGACCCTGAATTCCTTCTCGGGCAACATCAGATAATGAAGATAGCCCAGGCTTCAGATTTCTTTGTATAAGATTTTATTTTATTTTTGAGAAAGGGGAAGGTAGGGAGAAACAGAGGAAGAGAAACATCAATATGTGGTTGCCTCTCATATGCCCCCTACTGGGGACCTAGCAACCCAGGCATGTGTCCTGAATGGGAATCCTATTGGCAACCTTTTGGTTCTCAGGCCTGCACTCAATCCACTGCCACAACAGCCAGGGCGGCCAGGGTCTTGATTCTTCTGTTTACTAGCTAAGTGACCTTGGGTACACCACATATCATGTGATCTGTGGTTTCCTTATCTGTGAAATGGTGGTCACAAAACCTAGCTTCCAGGTTGTTGTGAAACATCAATGAGAAAGCACTAGACCAAGAGGAAAGTGGTCCACTAATTGTTACTAGCACTGTTAGTGTTTTGCTAGCTAACACTTCCATTTTCCTACTACCCCTTAACTAGCCATTATCCCAATCAACCTTCTTTCAAGTGCCACCATACAATTTGAGGCAATAGGCTACCCAGGCAGGTTATGCCCAACCTAGAATGAATGTTTATTTATGTTAAGAGTCTCATCAGAAGCCAGGGGTGAGGATAGAAGATTCCAACAATTCTTGGACACCTAAAGACACTGTTTCACCATAGCCAACTTTCTACAAGAGCCTACCTTGGCAGTGATTATTTTGATCTCCATTATTTCATGGAGGAAATGAATTTGTTCCTTTGGGTACTGAAGAGTCTTGTATATGATTGTGTAGAAAGAATCAAGGACTTAGGGAATTAGAAGGGAGCAGGAGTTGGGGAAGTGGAGACAGGAGGCTTAAACCCATCCCAGAGCAATGTCTAGGGCCCTTTAGGGAACAGCAGAGACAGAAGCCAAAAGTCCAGTTTCCCAACTTCCTGCCAACAGTCTCCAAACCCAGGGATTAGGGGGTCCCCTCATTCTTGCCCTCTCCTGCTCTGATGTCTCGTCAGGAATTCCTGACTTTACCCTTATGTGGAAAACCCTGCAGAGCTCTAAGTGATGTGCAGGCCAGGAAGGGGACAGCCCCCAAAAGGAAGTGATATTTCCCCCTCTGTAACCCAAATCTTCCCAGATCTCTAAGCACCGTGTGCGTTGGACCCCCTGCTCCCACCGTTTAGGGGCAGGAGGAGCCAGAAGGAGGAAGCTGCAGCACGTCTGTGTCTGGCTTCTCACCCCCTGATCTGCGTCCCAGGGAGGGTGAGGATTTGGCGTGAAGGGCAGAGGACTGGGGGATCTCTGGCCCCCGCCTCCCCCCACCCCCAACCCAACTCAGGCTGCAGTCTCTCCTCGTTGTAGCAGAGCGAGAGCAAAGGGACGGGCAGTAAAGATGAGTGATGGCGCGGAGACAAGCAGAAATACACCATCATGAAAATGCTAATGACTCCTTGCTCTCTTTCTTTATGGTTGGAGTAATACAGACTTCAATCATAAAAACAATCTCCCAACATTTTAATGGGCTCCATCATGCCCGCACTTGTCGGTATATTTGAAGAATAAATCACCCTCCCCGCTCGGAATGAATTCGCTGTCAAACTCGGCTCCCTCGGAGAAAATGGATGGGGAGCGAGGATGAAGGTTTTTTTGTGGGTTTTTTTTTTTTTTTGGTGGGGGGGCCCCTCTCCTCCTCTAACTCACTCCTAAACCGGGCTTTAGATTGTTGTGCGAGACGCCTGAATCCTGCGTGGGAGGAGAGGGGCAACGAAAATTGAAGAGGAGGTGACCCCGAAAGAAGGGTTTGTGGCAACAAGGGGCAGGGACTGAGGGACTATACACGCCCCTTGGATGGATGTGGAAGACAGAAGGGGAAGGAACTGTAGCAGCATCCGACCTGAAAGGCAAAATCTTGACAACCGAGAGAACGCAAAGAAGATGCGAAAGGCACACAAATCCCCGCATTATTTCTGCGTTATTTGGTCGGATTTCTTTCACACTAGGCCTCAGGCAGAGGCGCCAGGGAGAAGGGAAAAGTTCGAGAGATCTCTTTAGGGAAAGAGGAGGCAAAGAGGGCAAGATAAAAGCCCTGAAATTCCTGCTCTGAGCTTGGAGCTTTCAGCGCAGTAAGCCACAGGTCCAAAAGGCTGAGAATCGGCTGAGTTCGGTGTAATTGTCATTTCCATACAGGTGGCCGTCAGCCAATGAAAACTTGAGATGCGCACACAGCGAGCAGCCAATCCTAGTTAAGGATGAGTCCAGCTGCCTGGTCTAATTGTACCTTGATTGGTTGTGATGTTGCTAGGCAGAAATGGGGACCTGGAGATTGATGCGGGCAAGATTGAAAAGACAGGTGGATATGAAAATATCTGGAAACCTAGGCTCCAGTATTGACATTTTCCTTCCAGAGCTCCTTCATTCTTAAAGAATTAGTGGAGTCCGCTAATGACTCCCGTTTCTCCTCCACTTAAGTGGGATAGAGCCAAATAGTTATAACTTTACCCCAAACATCTCGGAGAAATCTGGCTACTTCGAGGACATTCTAATCCGAAAAATCCCCTGGGTAGCGGTAATCTCAATCTCATGTTCGGTCTTCCCACTAAGGAAGTCCTTTTTGCGGCCTATCTTTAAGCCTTCGGTCTATGGTTTAGGGCCAATTTTTTCTAATACACTCAGGAAATGGAGAACTCTTGCCTCACGTTCTTGCTTCAGACAACAAGAAATTTCCCTACCTCCTGGCTACTCCACCACGACCCAAGGGTGCCTGGCAGATCCTGGGAGGGTCAAGGCGGCCATAATCTCCGTCCCGCCCCCCCAAGTACGGTCTAATGGCATTCGCAAACTCCCCGCTTCTGCATCTTCATCTGCATGTCATTTGCATAAACCCTGTTCCTCTGCCTACCCTCCCTTCCCAGCTAAACTCACCCACCTCTTCCAGCAGCGCCCACCACCCGGACACCCACCTCTGCAGTTCCTCTTCCTCCACACCCTACCCCTCTCACTAGCCCTCTAGCCCCCACCCTGGTGCATCCCCCGCCTCCAGCCTTCCCTGCTGGAGATAGAGCACCGGATCCTCCCCCAGCTCCTGTGTTACAGCCTCCCAGGAGGCCGGACCGGGGCTGAGGGGGAGAGGTGGGGGCTACCACCGGGAGCTACGAACAGGCTGTTCTGAACTAGACTGTCCGCGAACAATATGCCACCATTTAAATCTGAACGCTCGCCAGTCGCCGATTGTGATGTTAATTCGGGGATGATTTAGGGGGGCGGGGCGGAGGTGGGGCTAGCCTCCTCTCTGTCAAAGTGCTGTCCGGGGACTTAACATTTGTAATTGAAGCTGATGAGGACTCTGTCTCTGTTTCCAGTGATAAAAATATAAATAAATAAATAAATAAATAAATAAGCAGGGAGGGGGAAAAAGACCAACTAAATTATGGGGCTGTAGAAAAACATGATTAATCAAAGGTTTGAACTGTCGCTGTGTTCGAGGCCCAGTAAATCTCGCCCGGCCGGGGCCTGTGAAGGCCGGAGGATAAATCTGAGCAGCCCGGTGTTTGCCGCCCCTTTCTGTTTGCCTCTCGGTTAGCACGTCAATTAATTCAATAATTGGATTTGAAGAGATGACAAGAGATTATAGAGGGGAAGCCGAGAGGAGTGAGTGTGGAGGGAAGGGCCCGGCGAAGGTGAGGGGAAGAAGCGAGAGCCTGTGGGGTCAGGTGGTGGAGGAACCCAAAGAGCCGAGCGGGTCCAGAGAGGAATTCACCCAGCGGCCTCGGCTAGCGGCTAGCGAAGAGGAGACCCCGGGAAAGGCAGCTGGGCTGTGCCTTACCCACAGCTACGGTTCCCAGGCTCCTCTCCACACACGGCTCTCTCCGAGAAGCTTTCTAAAATTTTCCCTAAATTCTGCTCTTGTGCGGTAGGTAGTCTCCTTCCCCAGTTCTGTCCTCCGTTTGAAGCTGATGGGTGTCCCTGTCTAAATTCATTTTCAATTATTTGTATATTGGTTTGTAAACAAACTGTTCTCTAGTCCCCTCCTCTGGTTCACCCCACCTGAACCAGAGTTCCTTACACCCCACAGATTCCGCAAAAGGAAGGGACCTAGACTTCTTTCTGTATCCCTACTAGCAGTGATCAGAACAGGACTTGTGTCCTCACCACCACCCCTAGTCTTCTATTACACACACATTTAGAATTCTAATCTACAATAAAAGCTCAGGAAAACACTTTACAAACAGATGATATACACAAGACTGACCCCAAACCTCAGATCAGCATGCCCTCTGCTGCAGCCTGACATAGAAGTAGATGCTTCAGAAGTTCAACCATTTATTAAGCCACAGGTGGACGCTCCCCAGTGCGAGGACTCATTTCCTAGAAGGGGAGTAATTTCTTTTTTTTAGGTTTTTTAGTTTTTTTCCTTTTGTTTTTGCTTTGGGAGAGATCTTGATTTGATATTTGGGGATATGTTAAAGTCAGAGGAGAGATGAAGTTTGCCTGTCACTGTGAGTGTGAGTGTGTGTGTATATGTGTGTGTGTGTGTGTGTGTGAGAGAGAGAGAGAGAGAGATCTCTTTACAGGATCTCCCCTCCAGGTCTCTGTAGAATTTTATTCATGGATGGAGAAGAAAACGGGGAGGTGGGGAGGAGGGGGTGGGGAAATACATACAGGAGAACAATGCAAATGATTTTAGAATATGAGATAAAACTGGAGGCCAGTAAAGGTGGTGAGGACAGGACATAAAAGCCGTCCTGCCACGTTGCCTGATGTTAAAGATGCTCTAAAGAGGACATCAACAGGCACCCCAGCTAGAGGCTACCCTGGTGATAAAAGAGCACACAGCTACCCTTGATACACAGGCAAAGGAGACGAAGGAGAAAGAAATGAGCCAAATAACATGAGGAGTATAGCAAAAGAATTTTTATTTACAGTTTAAAACAGTGATGCCAGCCAACCATGCACACTTGCTCAGATAAACCATCATCCTTTGTCTACATATGTGGGAGGCAAACTACCATCTATGAAGGGACAAAATGGAAGATTTCAGCAGCGTTGAGTTCTGTGAGGTGGCTCCTTAGAGAAGTAGATTTCTGCCTGGTCTTTCACGTTACCTGGTCTCAATCTCTTGCCCATGTTGATCAAGCTCCACACTCAGAAATGAATTGGACCTACTACCTGCCTTTTGAACATAGCCTGGTTTTGGCTATGTACTCTCTGAAGGGCCCTTGATAATAAACATCCTGTATACTGGAAAGTATTTTCATTTAAACCTAGAAACTGAAGGATGGGGTCACAGGAAGAAATCAAGTTTAGGTGTTCTTCTGCAGCTCTCTATACTCCCCACCAGCCAATCCTTTCACAAAGCCATCATGGCCTTCATATATAACGTATCAAAAAAAAAAAGGACACCCACCCTGACCAATGTGGCTCAGTTAGTTGGGCATAAGGTCGCTGGTTTGATTTCTGGTTACACATACCTGGGTTGCAGGTTCAGTCCCTAGTCGGGGCGCCTGTACGAGAGGCAACTGATCGATGATTTCACATCAATGTTTCTCTCCCTCTCTTTCTTTCTCCCTTCCCCTCTGTCTAAAAATAAATTAGTTAATTTTTTTTAAAAAGGACACCTATCTGATTTATGACTATGCCATAGGCTGCCTCTGATACCACAAGGAGGTGAAAGATGAGAGTTAGGGGATCACCACCAGACTTAAGCAGTTGAGGCTGGTGGACAAAGCATAGGACTTGAATCCAAAAGAATAGGCTTTCATACTGGTGCTGTCACTCTTTAGTTATGTGATCAGAAGGGCTAACGACAAGGGAGCTGAAATGACTTCTGCAGGTCACACAGTAAGTGAATGGCAGGGTCAGCTCAAGAACTCAGTTCTCCACTCTACCAATTCATTGTGTAGACAGCACAGCATGGAATCAGACTTTCTGGATTCAAGTCCTGCCTTTTCTGCTTACTAGCTTACCTCAGTTTCCTCTTATAAAATGGGAATAATAATTGTACCTACAACATAGGGTTGTTGTTAGCATTTAGATAATTTATGTAAAGAAACCAGCATAACTTCTAGCACATAATAAGTATTCAATACTAGATGTTTTTATTATAATGATGGACATAGTTCTCATAACACCAACCTGAATGACACAAATTGGCAAAACATTTACCAATGCCTGTAAAATGCTTTGTGATTTAATCACTAGGCCTTCAGGGAAGGAGTGAACACTGCCTTGAAATTGCCTTGAAAAGACAGTAAGCTTTCTGTTTTGATGCCTCTAAAGACCACTTCTCCCCTCAAACCAGTCTTCTAGAACTAGGTTCTTATAGGAGGGCTATACCTGGAATATTTCTATCAGGGGCTTGTTATTCAGTTGTTTAATTCATTCATTCATTCATTCATTGAATGCCCAGTTGAAAAGCAGCATGGTTCATCCATCCATCAAACCTATATTGAGGGCCCATTATGTGCGCAACACTTTTACAGGCAGTTATCAAACCATGAGTCCATAACATTATTAGCTTCTCTAGTAAAGAGGAGCTATAGATATAGATATGTAGATATATCATGTATCTTTATACCCCCAGCACCTAACACAGTTCAGGCACATGGGGATTCAGTAAATGTATATCGAATAAATACATAGACCCATAAGAGACAGAAGAGAAACAAAAACATAGCTCTCTTCCTTAATAAACTTAAACTCCATTTGGGGAGAGAAGACATACACTTGAAAGAGTAAGAGTACAATACAAGAAAGTAAACATATTAAGACCATGAATAAGTTCATAGTGATAAAGACTAGAGGAGCTCAAGGGAAGTGGGGGAGGGTAGTGAGCAGGGATGCTTAACGGAGAAGTAATGGACATGAAGTAGAGAGTAGGATTTGGAATGGCAGAGAAGGAGAAGAGAGTATTCTAGCTGCAGGAGTGGCAAGAATGACGGCATGTGGTAAGAATCTATACACACTGACTCTGTGTTTGAATCAGTCTCGGTGTTTGAAAAACAGAATCCATGTTTGCAACCATGTGTTCCTCTGACCATGTTCCTGGTCAGAAATCAAGAAATGGTGTTTGTGCCCTGGCTGGGTAGTTCAGTGGGTTAGAGTGTTGTCCTGATACGTCAAGATTGCAGGCTCAATCCCTGGTCAGGACACATATAAGGATCAACCAACGAATGCATAAATAAGTGAAACAACAAATAGATGTCTCTCTCTCTCTAAAACTCAGTAAATTAAAAAAAAATTTAAAGAAATGATGTTTGTATTTTCTATTATTTTAGATTATTCATACCTTCTTTCCCTATCTTAACCTGAAAACCAAGAACCAAACAGTAACCAGCTGCTACTGTCAGCAAAACAAACAGATTGTAAAAGCAATTACGCCATTATCATTTCTCATTTATCAGCATCCAAGACAACTTACTCTTCCACTGTCTCCCACATGGTCCCAGCCTGAGCTGGGATTATTACTGCCTAGATTATTACTGTCTCCTGTATCAACTTTTTTTTCCAGACACATTCCTACCAGACAGTCATGCCTGAAAAAGACTTTATATTTTTTCCCTGGCCTCCATGGTTACTGTGAGCGAAGCATGGTGATGAGTGAAAAGAAAACAATGTGAATGAGTGGTGGCTATTAAATACCAAGTGCTCTATACATATTAGCTTATTTCATTCTCACAATAACCCTGCGAGGTAGATATTATTATTACCATTTCACAAATAAGAAAATAGGCTCAGAGAGTTTGGTCTGGTTCAAAGAAGAGTTAATCAGTAACATAATAGGGATTCAAACCCAGTCTATGTGATTTCAGAGTCTGTACCTTTAGACCTGGCAAGAGGGACCTCTTCTCCAGTGGATGCATGTTTTAGAGGGCATTCTCCACCTCCAGAGTAAGGATAACTTAAGGCCAAAGGGATGTGCCTATCCAGAGCTCATATCTCCCCTCTCCCATACCATGCTCCACTTTTCCAGAATCCCCTGCCAAACAGCTCCAAGCCCATTTCCAGGGCATCTTCCGTAGGCCCCATCTCCTGAGAGAACAGAAGAGCTACTGGAGGGCACACCACTAGCCCTGTTGACCTGGAGTGTGGATGGAGTTTAGGTATGTGGCTGTACTGAGCATACACTTTTGTGTGAGGCCCCTCAGGTACTGGGACAGAGCCAGGAATGGAAAGAAAACATGAGGGTCAGACTAGGGGCTGGAGAAGTCCCAGAATTCTAAATATAAATCTCCCAGGTGATACCAATATATTTGTCAAGATAAGAGGATAGAACATGCTTTATTTAACAGTTTTTTAGCTTTGATTTACAACTCTTACACATTTAGGTATTTGGTGTATTGGCTTATATTTTTTTATAAAATTTGCCTTAGGCTCCACAAATATTAGGAGTAGGTCTGCTCATCTCACTATAACATGCTGACTCTGCCTCCTGTCCTCTGTCCTTTCTGCCTAGAAATCCCCGAACTCACTCACTAGGCAATTCACCCCTTTTCATTCTCACAGTTTCCCAAATCCATCTTTCACCTGAAACTTTTTCAGCTTACAAGAAAAAGAGGTGCCGAGTCCCTCTCTCCCACCCTTTCAGAGCTGCCAAGACTTTTCTCCTGCTATTCCCAGACTGCAGAGAATGTGACTAAATTACAGAGCACACCCGTAGTCATTTTATTGTCTATCCTGCCATTCTTCTGTCCTTTATGTGTGGGAATCTGCAGGCTGCATACAGCACTCATCAGTGGCTCTCACGAGCCACAACCCTGCCTTTGCCTCGGTGGAGCGATACTGGGGAAAATCATTGTTCTTGTATAAGCACCCAGTCTAACACACAAGGCAGGGCCTGGTGACTTAGGCAGGGTTAGAAAAATAAGGACACAACAAGGAGGATCTATGATGGTTTCAGTTTCATTTAGCAGGGAGAAAATGGAGAAAGTAGAACCTCCCCTCCCTCCCCCTCAAAAAAACCCATTAGATTCATGCAGGCTCATCCAGTACAGGACCAAATTTAGAGAAAGGTCAGCCTAGGGGCTAGGGCTCCTATGTTGTGGAGCCACCCATCATGGAGGTTCATAGGATGTAGAGATAGAAAAGGAGGGCTTAGAAGAGAGTCAGGAAATGGCACCACTCAGTGACCCAGGCCAGAGCACTGAGTGCCATCTTTATCTCTCATCCCGCACAACAATCAATCACTGAGGCCTTCTCACTTCTTTCTCAACCTCTTGAGCTCTGCCTACTTCTCTCCATCCCCACTACCACCTCAGGCCTCAGGCCACCACCATCTCCCACCAAGCTTATGACAACAGCCTCCTGTTGCACTCTGTACCCCCAGTCCTGACCCTGCCACCCCCAGCCATTCTCCACACTAGAGCTAGAACGATCTTTCTAAAATGCAAATCTGAGCTTCTCACTCTTCTGTTGAAATGATTCCTTGATACTTTTTGGATAAAATCCAAATGCCTTAGCTTCATGCCCAGATGCTTAGCTAGATCCTTCAGGATCTAGCTACTAACAACCAGTCTCACCTCTCTGCATCCGGCCACACCCACAACTGTTCATTCTGACCACACTGAATTACTTGCCCTTTGGAGAAGAGACCACATAATCCCCCACCTCAAAGCCTTTGTACTCACTGCTTCTTCTCTATGGGACATTTTTCCATTCCCTCCCTATACAAGTCCTTCAACTGTCTTGTAAATGTCACCTCCTCCTGGAAGTCTTCCTTGACTATCATTTCTCAGGACTGGATTCATGTTCTTCCTATATATGCTCCCATAGCATCAAGTACTTACTCCTTTTATAACAAACACTATTACACCATGTTGAAATGATTTGCCTCTTAATTCTCTGTATTACCTGCTAGACTATAAACATTTTAAGAGCAAGGACTCTCTTATTCACTATTCAATCATTCATGAGATTTCTGTTGAAAGTCTAGTATATGCCAGGTACTGTTTTAAATGCTGAAGATACAATGGTGAACAAGGTCCCTGACCTGGTGGAGCTTATCTTCTAGTGGAGGAAAAAGTGATAAGAGTAGAAATAAATCTATGACAAATGCCCAAAATAAAAGTAAGGATACAATAAAATAAAAGGAGGATACAGAGATAAAGAAGGAAAGGTGGTAGCTATTTGGATTGGATAGTCAGGAAAGGCTTCTCTAAGGAGGTGATATATGAGATGAGACCTAAATAAAATGAGAGAATGAGCATGACTTAGAGGAAGACTTTTTTAGGCAGAGGAAACAGCAAAGGGCCTGAGTGGGAACAAGTCTGGTGTGTCTGAAGATCAGTAGGAGTCTAGTGTAGCTGAACCCTGAAATTTTTTCTAAGTACTGGAAAACTATCAGGAGGCTTTAAGTTGCATTATCTGATCAACATTTTAAAAGGTCATTTTAGCTACTTACTGTGTAGAAAGTAGACTGGCAAAACCAGACTGGAATCAGGGGGTCCCGTTAAAAGGCTACTGTAGCAGTCCAGCAAGAGATGTCGGGGCCTGGACCCAACCAGATTTTGGAAGTGGTAAAGGGTGGATAAAAGTGGGATTGTGTTCTCAGTGTCTAGCATGATGTCTGGCTAGACATTCGATAAATATTTAATGAATGAATTAAGAATTAATTAATCCAACTAAATGAGAACTCTGAGCTGGAACTGAAATCATCTGTCCTTTCAACCTCATTAATAGCTGCCACTAATAAAGGGTCAGTACTAGGCCACATATATGACAAATTTTATATATATATTAATTTCTATAAATCAATACAGAGATGACAAATAACCCAAAAGGAAAACAGGCAAAAGACATACATGAATAGGCATTTCACAGAAGAGGGAACATGACTGGTAAGTAAATATATGAAAAGATGCTTAATCTCATTAATAATAAGGCAAATATAAATTCAAACTGCTGTAAAATACCATGTTATACTCAGCAGATTGACTAAATACCAAAGTTGGTAAGGATAGGGTAGCAGCTGAAATTGTTATATGCTTTGAAGGGCATAAATATTGGAAAATAATTTGACATTATCTAGAAAAGTTGAAAATATTCATATCCTACAATCCAGCAATATATATATATGTATATATATATGATGTGTGGATGTGTGTGTGTGTGTGTGTGCGTGTGTATCTCCTGAAGAAAGTATTGCCCATGTATACCAGGAGATATGTATGAAAATGTTTTGAGAAGTATTGCTTGTAATGGCAAAAAGCTGGAAACAAACCTAACTACTCATCAACAGGGGAATTAATCAACAAATTGGTGGACTATTATACATCAATGAAAATGAATAAACTACAATTACCTACATCAACATGGATAAATCTTAGAAACATAATGTTAAATAAGAAGAGCAATCTAAGAAGTCTAAAAACAATATTATACCACTCTTAGAATGATATTTTTAAAGGGTAGAGCCCAAAAATAATATATGGCAAAAATATCAAGAAAACCTTGAAATGGTAAACATAAATTTCAGGGGCTAATACAGGAGAGAAGCATGTGGGCCCCTCAGTTGTAGTGGTAATTTTTTTTCTTTTCTTGAATTAGAGGTAGTTTAATGGGTGTCTATGTTATTATTATGCTTCATGATTTATATAAAATGTCAGCCCTTGGAAGGCAAGGATTTTTGTCCTATTTTGTTCACGAATGTGTTTCCAGCACCTAGGATAGTGCCTGGCACATAGGGTCTCAATATCTGTTCAATAAATTATAGATGTTACTTGCGACTTTTAGATGATTCAAATATTTCATACTTTCTTAAAAGAAGGAGCCCTGGCTGGAGTGGCTCAGTGGATTGAGCACCCACCTGCAAACCAAAAGGTCGCCAGTTTGATTCCCTGTCAGGGCACAGGCCTGGGTTGTAGGCCAGGTCCCCAGTTGGGGGCAAGCAAGAGGCAACCAATCAATATTTCTCTCCCTCTCTTCCTCCCTCCCTTCTTCTCTCTCTGAAAATAAATAAATAAATAAAGTATTTTTAAAAAAATATTTAAAAAATAAAAAAAAGGAAAAAAACCTACTTTAATCACGGTGCCCCTGATCAGCTGGAAGTCATACTGCCTCTGCAACTCCTATTACCCATATAAACTATTAAATCATGCCACATATCACAATTATATATGTACATGTTTTTCTTACTGATTATAAATTTATGAAGGAATTATGTCTTCCCCTTTATTCTCACTCACAATATGTAGCACAATACCTTGCACGTAGTAGTAGGTGCTCAATAAATATTGGTTGATTGCTTGAAGTCACAGGAGACAAGGGCAAACCAGGAAGGACAAATCTATGTCATTTATATTTAAAACTGAAAAAGAACTCAACAATCATCTAGTGTTTTCCTACATTTTGCAGGTGAAAAAGCTATAGTCTATAGAGGGGAAGTGATTTTCTTCAAGTCACATAATTAAATGTAGGTTTTCAAAACCTAAATTCAGATCTCCAGTGTGCTGCCCTGAGCTCTTCACAATATATCACCATGATTTTTATTTTCTGTTTTGTCTGTGTGTGTTCTTTGGCTTGGGAGCCACCAAATGGCAGGGACAAAAATTTGTTCATATATATACTGAATTGTGGTTTCTAGATAAATATGTAGGACCTGTACAAATCTATCATATGCATACAAATTTGCTGGGTCCTTCCCCAGCAAAAATTTGTTTTGTCCTCCTTCTGCCACCTTCCCACTGATCCTTCCCTCAGAAGCCTGGATGCTAACAACACTTTCCCTCCTCCATTGGCTGTTTTTGTTGTGGTTGTGCCTTTTTTTCTTTTTCTCTCAGAGTAAAGTGGTTTACTGATGGCTCACAGTCCTGCTGTCCTGGGGAACTGATTTAGCAAGAGGAAGTAGATAAGCTATCAGTCAGTACCCACCAGTCACAGGAGCTTGAAATTAACAATCACAAATAGAGGAATTTAAGACCCAAGAAGAGTCCTTATTGAGAAAGCATAGGTACTACTTCAACTTGTATAAAACTGCTTGTTTAACAGAAAGAGAACCCTAGAAGGTTAACTGGGGGGTAGAATCTTAGACATCACCTATTTCTCTCTCTGATTTTCCAAAATGAGAAAACAGAAGTTTTGACATATGAAGAAATTTGCTGTTACTCAGCTAGTTAGTTGCAAAGCTGGACTAGACTCCCAGTCTCCTGCCTCCAAGACAGGTATTCTTTCCACACCATGTGCTGGCAACATGTGCATCTAGCAAATGCCTAAAGTAACCTCATCTTAAACCATCAGGAATGAAAAACAGATTATTCAAACCCTTCTTCTTCTCTCGGGCAATTTTTTTTCTTTGCATTTCCTTGTGTCCTAGTCTCTCTCTTTTTACCCCTCTTATGTTTCTCTCTGTGAATCCTTCCCCCTGTTTGGGGTTTCAAATTGAGCTATAGTATGCCTGCATGATTCTCTTGATTCTTCTTCACATAACTACTGTCTTTCTAAAAGCAAGCATGCATGAGCCAGTCAAGACACATTCTTGGTGACCTTTGTGGGAAAGAGCACAAAATTTCTGTATGAGAGGTGCTGGACCTCCCTCCTAGCCTATCCAGTCAATTAAATGACTCTCTGTCCCCCCTGTGGAATGTTAACCAATCCTAAGAAAGAAAAGATCAAGCTCATTACTTCTTAATTACTGTGCAGGGAGGCTGCTAACCAGTCAGAATCTGCCACTAACAGTCATTAGAAAAGCTGGCCAATCAGGCCAACCTTGCTACATGGTCTGGTAGGAAAAGAAAGGGATTGATTGGAAGGGATAGTTCTGGCTCCACACCCTTTGCTTCCTGGACCGTTTTATTTCCTCCGTGAAGTGAAGGAAGGACCCTTTCCCAATCCTTTGGTAAAGAAGACCCCTAAGTCGTTTGCTATTATTCTCTTGGATCATCTTTTGTGGTCTTCAGACTCACCCCTCTCTCACTGGCCCCCCTATTGATTTAATTTCTGGCTTCAGACCTAGTAGCAATCGTCCCCAGGATTCTGAACCCTCCCCACAGATCTCCAACCGCCAACTACATCAAATAACTTGTTTTGGATGATTGATGTAGGTGAAAAAGTTCAATAAGTAATAGTTGAGTATTTTTCAACTATCACTGAAAGGACCTTGTAATAACTTCTCTGAGGAGCAGTGCAGAATTGAATTGCAATACTAACTATAATAATAATAAATAACAGTAATGTTGTTATTATATTACTAGCATTTATCAAACTCTTACCGAGTTCCAAGCACCTTGCTAAAAGCTTCACGTTTATTATCCCCAATGTTCGCTCTGGAGTAAGCACTATTATTCCCAATTTACATAGGAGGTAATCGATTTAGAGGGGTTAAACAGCTTGCCCAAGGTCACACAGTGATTTGGGAAATCAGGTTTGCCTGAATCCAGTGCCCAGTGAATGGGAATAAGGGAGAATTAAACATGACAAGCTGTAACAACTTTTGGGAGGAGCCAGCTTTAGCTTCCTCACGAGCCCCTTCTCCAAACCTCTTTTGAGATTGTTAGCGATATCTGAGAGGGGTCTATATTGTCGGAACAGCTGCAAAAACCGTTTGGTGGTAGCGGCTCTAAGAACTGTGGACATATTGCCTCGGAGGACTTGAAGCTAAGCGCTAAAAGGAATTCAATAGGGGCGGGGTGGGGGTGTCTGGGGACTTCAGGGTATATCCTTGCCAGCCTGTCTTCCCTTGCTCCTCGCAGCATCCGACACAGTGCCTGGCACTGCTAGTTCTTGGTAAATACCTGTTGATTGATTCGCAAGCCTCCCAGTCTCATTCCTCACCAATCCTCCTGCCCTAAGACAACCACTGGCACTGGAGGGAAATTTGGGACTTTCGGGGGAACCAGTGAGAATCCTCACCGAGGTGAAACTGTGAATTTAGGAAGGGTGGGAAGTCCCCCACCCTTCTCTCTTTGCCCGCTTCTCCAATTTCTCCCCACTCCTCCCCCCACCCCCTTGCAGGAGCTCAGGACTATAAAAATGCAGATGGAGGATCGGTGTGAAATAACGGGCCCATATAAATCCCTCTGCCGCCCGCCTGCAAGATGGATTGGCCGCATTGAAATTCCTCCGCGAGGATAATTAAACTCCGGGCCTCATCCGGGCAAAATTACATTCCTGTAATGGCGTCGCTCGGGGTCCCGGGAAATTGCTCCGTGGGCTTTCAGCGGCGGTTTTTATCGCCGGCCGGGGTGTGCCTGGCTGCGGCTCGCCTCTCCTCCGGGACCGTAAAGCTGCTGCCGTGATTTATCCTCCCCTTCTCCCAAATCCGATTAAATGGAGGAGCTTGGGGCCGGGGCGCCGCGGGGCCGAGGAACCGGGAGGGGGCTGCGGGAAGGACGGGGCCAAAGAGGGGAGGACAAACAGCCCCGCAGAGGCCGGCGGATTTGGCTTTATTTACAGCCGCGGCTTTCTTTTTATTTATTTTTTTTTATGGGGGTTTGGTGAGCTTTCCCCGTCTTTCTCGTGTTGCGTTCAAGACGGTGCCTGGACGGCTGAGGTTTGGACATGAGGGGAACGAGGTAGGCTTTGCCACCTTCCTCTAAAGGGGCCGGTCATAGCCTGTCTAAGAGACAGAGGCCTAGAAGAAGCAATGAGGGCCTGGAAGCCCCCCACTTCCTTACATAGGGGAAGGATAGGGTGAGGGAAAAGGCACGAGGGAGAAGCTGAGAGGTTTTCATGGGACCACGTCATTGGGGGTCTGCTTATCTCTTCTTGGATAGATGAAGCCTGGGGTGACCTGGCAACCTCACTGCAGGTCACTTGGTACCCATCATTCCTTGACTGTCTCAGGACTTAGTGTCAGGGTGCTTGAGTCCCAGTCATCTTGAACCCCTATCTTCTGCTTCGCTGATGCTGGTTTCCTCATTGCTGATCACTGGAATTAAGAGCGAGAGGAAAATAAAGGCAAAGCCACCAGAGGCAGCTAAGGCGTTTTACTGACTATTCCCCATTAAATGGGTTTCCTACCCAAAAAGCCAGGGCTCCAGGAGCAACAGAAGGCAGGAATTCCATGTCTCCATTTTTCTCCTGCTACATTTGAGCACTGAACCCAGTCCCGATTGTGTGCTATTTAACGCTGAATTTCTGGTAGATTTTTTATCAGTGTGACTGCGCATACTCGGGAAGGGGAAGCCAGGCCAAAACCCCAAACGCTGTGCAGACCAAATCGCAGGCCACACTACGGGTCGACTTACACAGCGCGCAGTCGTCCTCACTTCTGCACACGGTCGGCTGCGCCTGCAGTTTCTCCTCTCCAACGCCAGGTGGAGCGACTGGCCGCATGCCGCCACAGAGGTGGCAGACCAGGGCCACCTCAACGTTGTGGAGCGACTCGTTGGTCCTGTCCGCGCAGGCGCCAAGCTTTCCTTTCGCTATTCCCCCTCCCCGCCCCTTTCTGTCTTCTCCGCAGTGGGAGCAGGTAAGGTTTGGGCCCTCGTGCCTGCTTTGCGCCGCGCACGCGCGCGGGATACCCTCTCGCGCGCGGATACTTTGAAGCCCTTACTTTGCATGCGCCCACCCGGGTCCTCATGCCCTTCCTCCCTCCCGGTATCCCCGCGCCTTAAGGTCTGCCCCTTCCGCGTGCCGGTGACCTCCAGCCGCGCGGGATTGGCGCCATCTTGGATGACTCTGGGGGAGGGCTCCTTGGAGCTCGCGAAAGTCAAGTCCTAGAGTGTTCATTTCACCTGTTCTGACCCAACCATTACAAATGCTCCTTTCTTACCCGCCTACCCTTCAGAGTTTTCACAACCCCCAGACTCTCCCCTCCTATCTGCTTTCTTCTCTCCTGACTCGTGTCTTCCTTATCCTGAAACCTCCAGACTACAGGACCTCAGGTGCAAAGCAATGGAGATAGTGGATCATCCAAAGCCACCAACCCCTCTAGTCAGCACCCCTCAAAAAAAAAAAAAAAAAACACCAAAAAACCTCTCAACGTGGTAGAAGTAAACAAAACAGCCAAGACACTTCAGGCTGTTGCCTGGGAGAGCTATGGCAGAAAAGAGGCTGGTTTCTTTGGAACCTTTGGTTGTCTCCCAGGACCATTCTCTTCCTTTCACTCTGGTGTAGTTGGGGAAAATGTAAGTGGTAGACTAATAGTGAGCTTTTCTGTTACAGGCCCAGGCCCACATGGGTAGGGTGGGACCTGCATGGGATAATCTGCACCTGCCAGCTTTCCTCAAGGGTTTAACGAGTCTCCAGACTTTGCCCTCAAGAGGGAAAAGAATGTCTGCGGAAGGGAATGGTTAAGTTAGCAGCTCTGTAATTCAGTGACTGATCTATAGGGAAGAAGAAACCTGTGATGAATTAGGTCTTCTGATTCTGGATGGTGCCATTGCCTGAGGTGTTGTAAGCTAAAACAGTTGCAGACTTGCCAAGGTTAGGTGACCAATGGTCACTTCTTGCAGACTCTTGTTAATGGCCACCCTTTGTGGTCTCACCTGCCAGCACCACATTACAGTCTTTACATATTTCACTTAATCCCCCTAAAAACTACATTTTAGAAATGATATTGAGGTTTAATTCCTTGGGGGGAAAAATCCTCCCTTTTTTAAAGCTTTAAAGAAATTTTGGATTTTGATCCAAGGAAACCTGAATAGTTCTGCACAAAATTGGGTTAGACTTACATATAGGTAGATATCAGAGTTCTTGACAGGATAAGATTTGAAGATGTCCATTAATCTAAAAGTAACTTAAGATTCTGGATTCAGAAGTGTAACCTAAGAAAAGGTGAATCCAACTCATTAAGGAAGTGTCACTTAACAGGCCTAAGTAACCATTGATTATTTTAACCTTTAGCATCTTAGAAAGCATTCACATGTGAATGAGAAGAATTTAATTCCTGGCTTTATCACTACCATAATTTCAAGACTGGTTTTTAGATGGTGCCTTCAGTGTAGCTAAGAATCATCTGGGAAGCTTATTTGAAATACAGGTTACTTGGGCCTTAACCCCAGAGATCTTGACCCAGAACATCTAAGGTGGGACCCAAGAGCATTTTTAATAACATACACCATCCTTACCCCCAGATAACTCTACTTCAGGTGGGTTTCTCACTTCACTTGGAGAAACTCTGCCTTTAGGTGTTTAACTCACCCATTCCTCTCAGACAAGTTCAGTTCTACCAACTTAAGCACCTACAGGGTGTCAGAATTGTTTTAGACCTTGAAGATACAAAATTGAATACCCCTCAGTGTGATAGTGAAAATGGGTACTTTAATAGTCATTGCTAATTAGAGTAGTGGCAAAGTTCCTCATTGATCTTCCTCACTTAATTGATGTAGGAAATTGGGAATCAAATACTTAAAAGTAATTAAGAAGATTGTTGGAGACCCTTCCAGTGTCTTGGCCTTCTACAAATAACTCCCAAGAGTCTTTAATAACAAGTCCAGACAACAACAACAAAAGCCCAGACAATGAGGTCTTGAAAAGGGTTCATTTTGAGAAAAAAAAAAACAAACAGGAAAACTTAGGTAAAGAACACTTGGAGGGAATTCCTCTGACAATCCCAATCATAAAGCTATGGAAATGAGTATTAGGTCTTAAAACTGGAACCAAGTGGCTCCTTGCTTAGACCAGGGTAAGACTCTTGATTATAAGGAAATCTTGACTTAGGGTCCTAATTCCATCTCTTCTAAGGTTTGAGGTCAGTCACTCTGCTCGCTGGCCACTTTTTTGCTAATAAGGATGCCCTTTGGTAAGCAAGGACAATGTTTACAATGCTGCTTCTGTAATTCCAGCTCTCCTGCCACAGCCCCTCATTCCCTGAAAATGTACACCTGCGCCAAGTTTGTTTCCACCCCCACCTTGGTGAGTACCTCACTTTTCTAGGAGTGTTTTTAAGGAGGAGCATCTTGTCTCTTGTAACACCTTGTTCTTCACAGTTGGGCTGGGGGAATATCCTTTGCTATGCCCGCCTGACAGGAGAAAGTGAATGCTTAACTGCCCCATATTTCCTGGAGGCCAGTTAATTCTTCCCATCCAACCATCTTAGAAGAAGAGTATAAATGAAAATCTAGACAAAGTACAGGTTCAGGTTACTTCTACCCTAAAACTTTCTGTAAACTGGAACCCAGTCAGAAATGGTAAACATGAAATAGATTGCCTAGCTTGGATTGAGTATGCACTGTGTACAGGATCTTGTTCTGAGCTTTGGAGACCTGTAGTTAAGAGTCCCCTTGGGAGCTTAAATTTAGGTGGGAAGCTAAAATACACATAAACACACATTGGAAAAATCTTTGACTCAGAAGCAACCACGTGGAAGAAATTATAAATTATTAAATGGTTGAAGCAATTGGTTCATCCATCCATAGTGAAAAAAGAGTGATGCTATTGATGGGTACCATTTATTGAGCACTTACTATACCCGCACTAAGTTTACCAGTTTGTATACATAATCTCATTTACTCCTTAAATCAGCTCTGAGATACAGTATTCCGATTTAAAAGATGAGAAAGCAGGCTTAGAAAGAGCTAAGTGACTTGTCCTAAGATCACACAGCTGATTACAGAGCAAAGATGAATATAGATCTGTATGGCTAAAGCCCTGGCTGTAAGCCACCATGTTGTCTGCCTTGGAGATGCTGGCTTGGAGTTTGTCAGAAAAGGCTACCAGGAGGGGGTGAATTTAGAGCATGGGTCTCTGTGCTTGTCTTCAGAAGGATGTGTTTAGGGAAAGATGCTCCAGTCATTGGCTTCCTTCTAATGGGCTAGCCATTACCAAGGTAAGTCTCTCTCTCTCGTTTATCTTTTACCTTTTTATATACCTATTTTATTTATTTATAGTAAAATAATTCATTTCATTTATTTTTTGTACATTATTTTTATTGTTTTTTTCCATTACCATTTATCTCCCCGTACCCGCTTCCACCTACACCCCCTCAGCTCCATAAATCTCTCTTACTGAGTTAAGCAAATGCTTCTGAGGCTTACATTTTTTTCCCCATTCTCAAGGCCTTCAAAAGGATACAGCAAGGGTAGCCCAAAAAGAAGTAGACTTCTCTTAAAGCAGAGGAGAAGCCTAGGGAGTAAGAGAAATGGTAAGGTTCTTGAATCTAGAATTTGCTAAAAAATGAGCCAAGATTCTATTTAAGAGAGTTAAAGGGGCATTGAGTAACAATTTAGGCTGGTTCTGAATTTCTCTCCACAGTCTTCCTTGACCTTCTTGCCCTTCTGTCATTTCTCCTAGGTCAGGAGCTCCTGTCAGCTGCTGAGCCGACCACTATCTGCAGTGGTGCTGAAACGAACGGAGACATTGACAGATGAGGTAGCTTACAGGTGGAATTGGGCCTGTGGTTTGGGGGTGGGCAGTGGGGAGGGTTACCTGGAAGAACCAGTAGGGGGAGTGCTGGAGGCAGTCATCACAGGAAAATTAGTGAAGGATCAAGGCTTTACGTGGAGATGGAGAACAGTTGATAGCATATATGCTCTAGTGTTTCAGCTCTGGCTCTGGTGGCACATGCCCATGTGTGCTGCTAATGACTTCAGTTGGGAGCATTTAGTCCCAGGAAGATGATCTCTTCAGGGTACAGGCTAGGGTTTTGGTCTTATACTTACAGAATATACTTGAATTTTTTTTTTTTTTTAAGATTTGATTTATTTATTTTCAAAGAAAGGGGAAAGGGGGGAGAAAGAGAAGGAGAGAAACATTAGTCGGTTGCCTCTCAACATGCCCCACCTGGGGACCTGGCCACAACCCAGGCATGTACCATGACTGGGAATCGAACCAGTGACCTTTCAGTTTGCAGGCAGGTGCTCAGTCCACTGAGCCACACCAGCCAGGACACATACTTGAGTCTTAAAGATATTTGAAGTCTACTTCTTGCATTAAAAAGTTCTTGGCAGCATTTTAAGAAGTTTTCCAGGAAGTAAAAAGATTTTCTGTTTGGAAGGAAAAAATATGATATTTGACAGCATAAAGTGTTTAAATGGTACAAAAGTTTCCAGAGCAAAAAGGGGTTTCCTAAAAATTTTACCTCCTTATATGCCTCTTCTTTGCAGAGCCTCAGCAGCTTGGCAGCCCCACGTCCTCTGACCTCACTTATTTCTAGCCGCAGCTTCCAAACCAGCACCATTTCAAGGGACATCGACACAGCAGCCAAGTTCATTGGGGCTGGCGCTGCCACAGTAGGGGTGGCAGGCTCTGGGGCTGGAATTGGGACTGTGTTTGGCAGCCTCATCATTGGTTATGCCAGGTAAGTTAGGCTCTTCATTGGCTCTGATACGTTTTCCAAAGGTCTGGACAGAAATATTTGGGGATCTGGAGCTACACTGTCCCATACAGTAGCCACTAGATATGTGGCTGAGTTTAAATTTTAATTAATTAATTAAAAGTATGCCAAGTTTATGCTTTTGATTTCTCGGTCACACCATATTTCAAGTGCCCAGTAGCCACATGTGACTAGTGGCTACTATACTGGACAGTGACAATACACAACAATATTGAACAGCTTTGGTTTAGAGCAGGAGTAGGCAAACTAAGGTGGGTGGGCCATTTCTGGGTCATGACCTGGTTTTGTACAGCTGAGCTAAGAATGGGTTTTACGTTTTTTTAAAGAGTCATTAAAAAAAAGGCAGCAGACCATATGTGACCCATGAAGCCTGACATACTTAGTATCTGGCCTGTCACAGAAAAACTTTGCTGCTCCTGGTCTAGAGCCCCTCTAGAACCCATGTAGTGTCTTTACTGCTGTTTTTCCCAATCGCTGGGAATTCCCCTCTGTCACTCCTGGGAAAACTGCCTGTGCAGCCAGCCCCACTGCTCTCTGACACTTGGGACTAGTTGGTCCCCACCAACCCTGGGCAACTCAGTGTTAGAAGCAAATTAATTCTCTAGAGAACCTCAAGTTCTCTTAATGTCTTCAGGAAAGTAAATTTATTTTTTAGGATTTATATGAAACAAGAAACCTACCTGCTTCTGTGTCCAAAATTCTCTTAAAAGCTAGTGTCGCTTTACCTTGTCCATGAAGTCTTCCAGAGGTGACAGTAGGGAAATACAAATTTTATATTAACTTTCAGAATTGGGAGGGTTGTTTTTTGTGTGGTTTTTTTAAGATTTTATTTATTTATTTTTAGAAAGAGGGGCAGCAGGGAGAGAGGGAGAGAAACATTGTTGGGAGAGAGAACCATCAATCTGTTGCCTCATGCTCACTCCAACTGGGAAATAAACCCGCAGCCCAGGCATGTGCCCTGACTGGAACTTTTGCTCTGTGGGACGATGCCCAACCCACTGAGCCACACCGGTCAGGGCAGAACTGGGAATTTTTTATCCCTCTTTAATTTATATCATCTAAGCCCTATAGGTGATTTGTAGCTTCTTAAAATCAAAAATCTTTTGACTATTTTGAAAAGAGAAAAGGTAATGTTTCCCTCTGACTCCCTTGTCCTCTAGAACGATATTTTTCTAACTGTACCTAAAGCCCTAGAGTTCTGAAGGTATGCCCTAGAGAATGTCTTAGAGAATGAAGGGGAAACCAGTAAAACAAGCTTTTATAATCACCCACTTTTTTTTTTAACCTTTGCAGTTTGGCTTTTGTGTTTTATATTTGGGGGTTCTGCTGCTTAGTGTTTGAAACCATTGCTGTGGTACACCCTGTCACTCCAGTTACCTCTTCCGTCCTGGCTGGGCCCTGCATAGTTAAGGGTCCAGGCCCAGAGGTCTTAAGTTACGATGATGATATGGGTGATCCACCAGAGGTGGTAATGTGTGTGCCTGGGTCATATTAAACAAATTCGGATTCTCCACTGCCCTCAGTCAGTCTCTGTAGAACCCCTGATGTGTCCAGGCAAGAATTTGGGCATGGCAGTGTCACCCCAAGAGACTCATTACACAAGATGAGCTTGAAGGGATGAATTCTCCCTGAGCCCACCTTTGGTGTTCTTTTCTTTGTGTGGCCTAGAAATTCAGTCTTTTTTCTTCCCCTTCTCCCAGGAACCCTTCTCTGAAGCAACAGCTCTTCTCCTACGCCATTCTGGGCTTTGCCCTCTCCGAGGCCATGGGGCTCTTTTGTCTGATGGTGGCTTTTCTCATCCTCTTCGCCATGTGAAGGAGCCGTCACCGCCTCCCATAGTTCTTCCTCCCATGTCGTGTCTGCCCTGTATGTTCCTTTTCCTATACCTCCCTAGGCAGCCTGGGGAAAGTGGTTGGCTCAGGGTTTGACAGAGGAAAATCAAATAAATACTGTATTAATAATATGTTTCTTGAGTCTCCTGTGTATATTTCTTTTCCACAGTTGGCTGAGTGCCTTGGTGAAAGTATAAGGCCTGAAGGTGGTGACAATTCTAAATTCAACATGGATCTGGCCTCACTTGTTCTTCACTGTGTGTTAGGAAAGCTTTATTCAGATCAGGTCTCCTTTTTAATAATTTTCACCTGCCATGGCCTGTTACTTACCTTAGATGATTGGGTCAATGGCAACTTACAGTGCTGGCTGGCTTAAAATTATGACTAATGGGCTCTCTATTTCTGCTGCGGCTATCCTGGCTTACGCCCTCATTGCCACCTGCCTGGTCTGTTGTAGTACCCTCTTGACTGGCCTGCCTCTAGTCTCTTTCCTTCAGCGTTTGCTTTCACCCACCATTTCTACCTTAAGCATAAGACTGGTTTTGCCATTTACAAATTCAAAAACAGTCTGGCCTCGACTTTGTGTTTTATTCCCATATACTACCAAAAGTGCACTATTTATCATTTTCCCAATATTTTTCCTGCATTGCTGTCCTCCTATCTTCAGGACTTGCCCTTTGGCCATTTCTCCTTTTTTCCCCCTGAATCTCCTCACTTCTCTTTATGAAATTCTCCCTGTTACCCTGAAAGACTTAGTTTAAATGCTACCTCTTCCTCCATGAAGCCTTCATCTGGTTTCTATCCACCATCAGCCAATGACCACTAATACCTATAAAGGACTGTAGAACATGTATCCTTTATAATGCTTTTATGATCTAAGAAATTGTGGGTTTGTATGTGCCTTGTCTTTCATGTTAGATTGTCAGTTTCTTGAGGAAGAGACTGTTATTTTTATCTTTGTATATCTAGAGGTGTGTAGCATGATGCATCTTACCAATGTCTTAGTCACATTTTCTTAATTATGTAAACCAGCCAGCTCAACTTCACAAAGAAACGGTGTGTAAGACTGCCAACATACTGTTTGTCATGTGGGACTCTCCCTAAGGCTAGTGCTGATGACTTACTTTTCCAAGAAAGAAGGAAAGAGCAAAATAAGCAAACAAGCCTTTTCCTTTAAAAATGCCTCAGTAGGGACCTTGGACAGTGGGGTTAGTATCAAGTTTGGTAAAGAATTACTATTTTCTAAAGGCTAAGTAAACTTTAAAAAAGCCTTATCTTACATCTGCTTGAAATAACGGTAAATATTAAAGTCCCCTCAGAAACGATAACGTTGATAACTACAGTGCATTTTCTTTTGGTTCATTCAATGATTATAAAAGTAAAGCCCAGGGCTCAAACTTGACCCCAGTGTAGGCAGATGCTCAGTAAACAGGTTACCCCAAATCATTCACCCTTGCCCTTTTGCTATTGTGATTGGGTTGAGAGGAGTCCTATCTACAGTCGGCTTTCAGATTGCTGTACTGTCACCAAATAACTTCAGGGCTGTGGCTTGAAGTGGACCTAACAAGAACAGTTCCTCCAACCAAGAGTATGTGGAAGGTATCTACATGTTTGGAGATGAGGAACAGCCCTCCCTTTGTTTTGCTCACCTGAGTTTGAACTGCTACTGCCTCCATTTTCTATCCCCGTCCTGAGTCACAGAGTCATCTGTGTTTTTCTTGGCCCTTTCTTTGGGATTGAACCTAGCTAATAACCCCTTAACAGTTTAGGGATTTGGACAGAGCACAGCTTGGTGGCCCACGTGTTTTTGTTCTCTCTCAGGTGAATGATGAGGTGGTGCTGCAAGAGGCTTGGAAGCCAATTTCTTCAACAGGAGTCAGGGCAACCTGGATCCTCTTTCAGGCCCCAAGAGATGGCAACCCAAGTTGCCAACAGCGTAGGGTAGAGGAGTGCTATGTTTTTAGTAGCGAGAATCCAAGAGCAAATTTGCTGAAGAGTTTTCTAATTTTGAAAACATTGAAATAAAGCTTTCTACTTATCTTTGTAGTTAGAACACATGATTTGAAATCAGGAGATACTAGTTCTAATCACTCTTATACAACTGCTCACTGTGACATTGGGCAGATCACTAACCAATAACTTTCTAGGACCTCAGTTTCTCCCTATATACTAAATAGGGATAATAATTCTCATCCTAGGGATTATGTGCGAGCAACAGAGGTACCTGGAGTATTTGGAAAGGATAGTGTCATCAAAGTTTAATGTATATTGGTTATAATTTGCTTTCTCATTTTCCAAGCAGTTCAGAGCATCTTATAGGTATTTTCCAGACAGCTTATACCTACAATGATTATCACAGAAAAGAGAATTGGCCATTCAAAAATTGTAAAGTTTGATTGAAAAGCATCTGGAGAGAGAATGCTGGGGTTTTGATGGCAACAGGTCTTATTTCTTTCTTACTCAGTTTCTTCAACAGTCCGTTGTGTTTCTTCAATACCAGGGGAAGAGTGTCCATAGGTTTGTGCCATCCTGATCAGAAGAAAATGGTGTCCTTGGGAAATCATCTAAATGCTGAACAGCAATAATGAGGAGCCCTGTTCCAGCCTCCCTTTCAGGATGGATTTATTATTTTGAAGCCTTCTCAGGTTATCAGGATAAGAAAGCTGCTCAGGAAACAAGACTGTTGATGTAGCTTAGGTTGGTGTCCAGAACCTAGAGGCTGCTCTGCCTTCTTAATTCCAAGAGAAATGAGGTGAAGGACTATTCAAGTTGAATTCTGAAATAGAAAGAGGAGTAACATGACACTGATGAGTAGAGAATATTGTCCTAGTCCTCCAAGTTTTGAGCAATGAAACTGTATTGAGTCATATCTAAAAATATCATGCCTTTTCCAATGTGTATTCTGGGACACTTAGTGTTCTGACCATTTGATGAAAAACTAAAACAAGGGAAGATTTTTTAGTTTCCAGGCATTCCTTAAAATGTCTTTATGCACTCTGAGTGCTAGTACATTATGATCAAAGTAGCTGCTTTTGAGCTCTGGCTGGTGTGCCTCAGGGGATTGAGTGCCAACCTGTGAACCAAGGGGTCGCTGATTTAATTCCCAGTCAGGGCACATGCCTGGGTTGCGGGCCAGATCCCCAGGAGGGGGCACACAAGAGGCAACCACACATTGATGTTTCTGCCTTCCCCTCTCTCTAAAAATAAATAAAATCTTAAAAAAAAAAAAAGTAGCCACTTGAGAAATGGCAGAGGACATGATAGAATTCCAGGGATGAGGTCAGGCCTCTCTCATCTCAAATTCTTGGCTTCTCTCAGTAGTGTAAATGGTTGGTTAGAGATGGTTTATTCCCACTTCCTCCTTCCCTCCACCCCAAAAGAGATTATTTCCTCTGATCTTTTGAATAAGTGCTATGGTAGGCAGAATTTTTAAAATGACCTCCTAAAATGTTCTGTAATCACCACAATCTGAATTTGATGGGATATTATGCTTGTGGTTATGTTACATTACATGACACAGCTGACTAAGAGGAAGATTGTCTCTGTGCCTATTCTAATCACATGAGCCTTTAAAAGCAAAAAGCTTTCTCAGGTGGCACAAGAAATCAGATGTAAAGTAAGGATTTGATGGCTTTAAGCATGAAGGGGACCACATGCAAAGACTGGAAAGTGGCGTCTAAGAGCTAAACTTGACCCCCTAACCAACAGCCACCAAGGAAATGGGAATCTCAGTCTTCTAAGGAACTGAATTCTGCCAACAGCCTGAGTGAGTTTGGAATTGGATTCTTCTTCAGAATCTCTAGATAAAAGCCCAGCTCAGTCAACACCTTGACTTTGGCTTTATGAGACTCTAAGCAGAGAACCCGGGCACACTGCCTAGATGGATGTGTTTTATTATTTTTCTTTTTCAATTACATTTGACATTCAATATTTAAATGGATGTTATTTTAAACTACTAAGTTTATAGTCATTGTTATATAGCAATAGAAAACTAATACAAGTGCAATCTTCTAATCTGCAAAAGGAATTTTGCATTGAAAGGAAACTCTAAAAGTTAACTTCTTTGATCCTCTGCCTTCTAACTTCATTGAATCTAATCTAGTTCAGAATGGCTCAACATGGAAAGATCTTTAAGCAAGAATAGTATGTCATGTTCTTTTACTATAGCTATTTCATTTGTGCGAAGTAGATATTTTTTTCTTGGTTAAACAAATGACAAAACTAAGACTCAGTTTCAAGAATCATGACTTAATCTTCAAGGTTATCTAGGTAGGAAGTGATAGAATAGAAAGTGATAAAACAATAGAAACCCATTATCAAAGCTCCTTGCATTATACCCTATCACCAGGTATAGGGGCCACGATATCACTGGAGGAGAGGGAAAGACAAATCTGGATAGATTTTTAGATTTCTCAGTGAGGATGGTTGACCTGTTTTTCTTATAATTACCATCCCTGTTATCTTGCAGCTTGATAGCATTTTGTCTACCCCTGGTCTCATTTTCACCCACTGCTCATTTCCTGGGTTTCTGGGCAGGCTCAGCTTAGTGGGCACACCTTTGGCCCCAAGATAGGTATTTTTAACCATTGAGGATTAGAGCCTTCCAGGAACTGTGTAGCTGCTTACACAGAAATGAACTCTGCAGATCTTTCTAGGAGTAGGGGTAAAAGGGTTGTGTGTATGTGTAGGTATGGTATCAGCCTAAACAGACTTGCATCTCCCTTGTACCTCTAAGACCTTTCCATCCACATCTCCTAACAGCTGGATGGAACAGGGACTTTAAAGTTTCCAAAACATAGCTGCAGAAAGTAAACAACTAGCCTCTAACTCCCTTAGCAACAGGAGGATAGTCAGTGGGGATTTAGCTCAAGGAAAATTTGTGCAGTGCAAAAACCCATAGCAGCTTGGCCCTGTGGAGTTGACCAGATTGAAAGTCCCAGAATCCTGGGTTCAAGTCACTTTTGGTTAACTCTTCTTTGGTTAACTCTAACTTTAAGTTACTTCCCTTGTGTGAAATGGGCACATTTCCTTGAGATGTGCCTCCTGGACATGTTATGGAAGTAACTAAAATTAGATCCTTAAACTTCTTGTTGGAGACCTAGGTCTTGTAAATTGTCTCCATCTCTGCTGTTTCTTAGTTACCAATTTACCAGGAGTAATTTAACACTAGATTTCTCTGCCAGTACTAAAATTAGACTCCAACACTCTGGGGCTTCCTTTTCTCCTTGCTTTTGTTTTTGGAGCTTGAGGGAAACATATGTGCTGCTGGAGTTAGCAAATTAAAGACTAAAGACAAATTTTCTCACTAGAAAACACTGCTTTATCCTACTCTACCTTATCCCAAATCTGCCCTGGATTTGGATCATTTGATTCACTCATAGAAATGGACCTAGGAAGGCCTGGGCATCTCTTGGGGATGAGAGGGAGGAATAAACAGAATTGGAATGGAGACAAGCTAGGCTCCTGATCTCTCTCCAGCCAGTCTCCGTTTCTCAGCTAGACAGGCTTTCTGCCACTAAAACTTTGAAGCTCTCTGTTAAATCAAAAAAGGGCCTGGAGTTACTCCTAACTGTGCTGACATCTGAGGGTGGGAGGTTCAGGTATTGGGCACTTTTCCTGACCAGGGGTCTGGAGAAAAGGAACAGGCAAGGAGGGAGTCAATCTTTCCCAGCTGCAACATAGAGAAAAAAGGAACAAATTTTTCACCAGGAAGATTGTGTAAACAGTGCCTTTGGCTGGAGCCATAGAATTGGGGAAGCAAAGAAAGGAATCTTTGTTCTCCCCTACCCCAGCCAGAGCACAATCGCAGAGCTGGGATTGTTTGCTTTGGCGAGGGACTCCTGCCTGAAAGGACTAGGCATTCCAGAGACTGGTGAGGCCTCTGTTGGGTTTCCCTTATGGAGCTGAGGAGAGGACAACCCCCAGCCTAAAGCTTTTTACCTAAGGAAGTGAGCTGGGAAGCCTGGAGGTCTAAGGCATCTGGCCCATTCTTTAGCTTTGTTCACCTCCTTTCCTTGCTACCTTTACCCCACTACAGGATGTTAGTTAGCCTCATTCTTCCTGCCTTTGAGGGTGTTTTGGTTCTTGTATTAGTGTTCTATCCCACAAGAAGCTATATTTTCACAGGGAGCAAGACAACCCTGGGGTTCCTCTCTAAGGAATCCAGCAGGAAAAAGGGGTCACCTTCTCCATCCTGTTACTTTTAGGTGGTCTATTGCACATGCCCCAGATAGTTGCAGTCAGCCTTTCCAAAAATCTCCAGAAATGTCCCATTTTCCTTGGGTAGCATTAGTGTTTCACAAACATAAAATAATATTTATATAATGCCTGCTTGTGCTAGGTGTTGTACAAATGCCATTTCATTTTAATCCTATGGCCACCCTATTAGTTAGATGCAGTTACCCTCATTTTACAAATTAGGGCATTAGACATCAACAAGATAAATAATTTGTCCAAGGTCACACAAATGGTATATTTGTTTGTTAGGGCCACCATAACAAAGTACCACAAACTGAGAGGCTTAGAAATTTATCTCACAGTTCTGGCAGCTGAAAGTCCAGATCATTGTGTTGGCAGAGCTGGTTCCTTCTGAGAGCTGTGGGGCAGAATCTGTTTATGCCTCGCCCCTAGCTTCTGGTGGTTTGCTGGCAGTCTTTGGCACTCCTTGACTTGTAGATCTATGCCTTCATATTCAAATGGCATTGTCCCTGTGTGTGTATCTGTGATCAAATTTCCTCTTTTATAAGGATGCCAGTCATATGGATTAAGGACTTACCCTGCCCCCTTATGACTCTATCTTTAATTACATCCGCAATGATTGTATTCCAAATAAGGTTACATCTGAAGTACTGGGACTTGGACTTCAACATACGAATTTGAGGGAGGGAACACAGTTCAACCCATAATAAATGGTAACTTGGTGTGCCAAGAATTGAACTTGGATCCATCTGACTTCAAAGTCATTTATGTTCTTTCTACTATACAGATGGTTCCCAATTTAGGATGGGTTGACATACAATTTTTCAACTTTATGATGGTGTAAAAGTGATACACATTTAGTAGAAAAGGTATTTGAATTTCACTGTTTTCCTGGGCTAACAACATGCAGTATGATATTTTCTTGTGATGCTGGGCAGTGGCAGCTGCAGCTCCCCGTCAGCGATGCAAGAGGGTGAATAGCAGATATTCTCTACTGTGTCCTGTTAGCATTTTTTGGATATTGTATTTTTGAATCCCATCATGTCTGCAAAACACCCTTCTGTGTCTCCTGTTTCTGGTGAGAAGAAGTAGGCAATTGCTCTTGAGATGAAACTCATGATAATTGCCCAGCATGAAGATTGTAAGACATAATTATATAAATTACATAAGATAGTACTTTATTATAAAATAGGCTTTGTGTTAGATGATTCTGCACAATTGAAAGCTAATGTAAAATGTTCTGATCCTGTTTAAGGTAACGTAGGCTAACTATGATGTTCAGTAGGTTAGGTATATTAAATGCATTTTTGATTTAAGATTTTCAACTTAAGATAGGTTTTGGGGGACATAACCCCATCATAAGTCAAGAAACATCTGTGCTATGCTGCCTCCTAAAAACCAGAAAGTTATTCAGAATATATCCTGGTTTCCAATAGCTCCCATCTTTAATCCAAACTCTATATTGTTCCTGGTGGTTGTCCTTCTAAAAAGTGAATTTGCCCTGGCTAGGTAGCTCATTTGGTTAGAGTGTTCTCCCAATGTGACCCATTGCGATCCATTGCAGGATTGATTCCTGGTCGGGGCACATGAGGGAATCAGCCAGTGGGCGTGTGAATGGGTGGAACAGCAAGCCAATATTTCTTTCCCTCTTACTCTCTCTAAAATCAATTAGAAAAAAGAATTTTTTAAATTAAAATGTGAGCTCTGACTGGTGTGGCTCAGTGGGTTGGGCGTCATTCCTGAAAACCAAAAAAAGGTCACTGATTCAATTCCTGGTCAGGGCACAGGCCTGGGTTGCAGAGCCAGGTCTCTCGTTGGAGGCCTGTAAGAGGCAACTGATCAATGTTTCTCTCGCATATTGATGTTTTTCTCCTTCTCTTTCTTCCCCCTTTCCCATCTCTCTAAAAATAAATAAATAAAATCTTTTCAAAAATAAATTAATTAAAATGTGAATTTGATCAATCACTTTCCTAATTAAAATCTTTTAGTGTCCAGTGGCTCACTGGATCAAGTCCAGAGACTTTGTAGTGGAAACTGGCTTTCTTTCATGCCCCTTCTCAGCCTACTTTCTCACACTCTTTTCCCATTAATCACCATAAACTCCAACCATACTGACCTATTTGCAGTTTCTCAAACATATTATGTTTATATACTCCTTAAGGCCTTGCCTTCATCATTTCTCCCAATGCGTTCCTTTTACAGTTATCCTCATTTCAACTATTCAAACAGACAGACAGACAAAAACCCCTCGGGTCATGAGTGATTCCTCTACCTCCTTCACTCTGTACATCCATCTCAGCAGTCACCATCCTCGTGCCATCGTTTTTCACCTATACTACTGAAATACCCTCCTCTGGGTTTCCCTGCATCTGTCTTGAACATTCCATAGTGAAGTGATTACTTAAAACAATATTTTGATTGTTATTCTGAATAAAACCACCGATGAATGGCCTACCATTGGACTTAGTAAAATCTGAGTCCTCACAATACCTATAAGTCTTTATGATCTGGTCCCTATCTTCCTCTCCAACTTCACCTCAAATTATACCCCCATCTCTCAGTATATTAGCTGTCTACGATTCCGTAACAAATTACCCCAGACTTAGCAGCTTAAAACAACAAATATTTATTATCTCACAGTTTCCATGGGTCAGGAATTTGGGACTGGCTTAGCTAGTTAGTTTGGGCTCAGGATTTCTCATGAGTTTACAGACATGTCAGCCAGGAATGCATCCCAAGTTGATTCAACGATTGGGGCTCACGGATTTGATTATAAGATGTTTCACTCACTTGGTTGTTGGCAAGAGGCCTCAACGCCATCACCTTTGCCATATTCTGTTTGTTAAAAGCGTGTCACAAAGTCAGTCCAGCCCATGTTCAAGGGGAATGAATTAGCCTCCACCTTTTAAAGTAAGGAGTGCCAAAGATTTTATGGACACATTTTAAAAGCACACTTTTTACTAGTGGTTCCTTTTTTAATTCAGGTTTATTAAGGATTAATCCACATACAGTAAAATTCACCATTTTTAAATATCCTCTCTGTTGATTTTGTCAGATATGTACAATAATGTAACCATCACAATTGAGATATAGAACATTTCTACTACCCCAACAAATTCTCCTATGCCCCTTTGTAGACAATCCCCTTCACCACCACCACCACCACCACAGCCCCTAGAAACCACTGATTTGATTCCTGTCTCTATAGTTTTGTCTTTTCTCAGACCCAGAATGTCCTTAAGTGGTATCGTACAGTATGCAGGGTTTGGTGTCTGGCTTCTTTCAGTTCACATAATGCTTTCTAGATTCATCCATGTTGTTGCATGTATTATTTTCTATTGCTGAGTAGTATTTCATTATATTGATATACTATAATTTGTACATCTATTCACCTTTTTTAAAAAATTGGTCTGACAGAGAGAAGGGGAGGGGAGAGAGAGAGAAATATATTCATTTGTTGTTCCACTTGTTGATGCATTCATTGACTGATTTTTGTATGTGCCCTGACTGGGAATCAAATCCATAACCTTGGTGTATTGGGATGATACTCTTACCAACTGAGTTACATGGCCAAATCATCTATCTGTTCACCTCTTGATAGGGAGTTTCCAGTTTGGGGTTATTAAAATAAAGCTACTATGAACATTCATGTACAAGTATTTGTGTGGGCATATGTTTTTATTTCCTGATAAATATTTGTTCAATGAAAGAAATTAAAGCCTTGAATATGTTGCTTCTTCAAACTAAATAAGCTTCCAATTTCCAACCTTATATTTATTCATTAAAGCAGCTCAGTCAAAAACCTAAATTTGCCAACACTCTCAAGAGTCTGTTGTTTCTTCCTCTATGTGGCTGTGCATACATTAAATATAGCACTTACTATATTATATTGTAATTATTTATGTATATGTCTGTCTTAGCCACAAGACTGTGAGCACCTATGACATAGTAGCCACTTGATAAATATTTTTAAATGGATGAATAAATGAAAGAAATGTCCTATAATATTACTTATGTTATAGGGTATCTTTATCTAAGCTGGGGCAACGTAAAAGCAAAAAGAAAAACAAAATACACACACACAACATACAAAGCAAAAAGACCTTAGAGGACGACTGTTAATATCAGATGTAAGTAATAAAAACTAACATTTATCATGCACTAGGTGTGTGCCAGAAACGAGTAGACCCAAGTTGGATAGGATCTGAATTTTATACAATTTAAGGATTCTCTTTAAGAAAAAGAATGAAAAATTAAAAATACAAAATTAAGTACAGGACCTTGGAGTTAACCTGTAGAAGTAAGAATCCTGAAACTTAAGTGTCTTTAGTTTCAAGACAAATCCACCTCTATTGCTAGGCAATGTTCTAAGAGTATTACTTTATTTATTTATTTTTTTAATTTTCTTTTTTATAAAAATTTTTTTGAAAAAAATTTTATTGTATTTTTTTCCCAAGGGTGTTACTTTAATCTGCTTAAACAATCCTATGAAGTACAGTCACCAGTTTAGAGATGAAGATATTGAGGCTCAAAGAGGCTGAGCAATTTTCACAAGGCCCTACTAGTAGTAAGTACAAAAGGAAGGATTGGAGTTTGTAGTCTTACACACTGCTGCCTCCCTGAGTTGGTGTGAAATATCTATTATGCACCATAGGTTCAGATCTGGTGTTTCCCATCTAACTCTTAAATCCTAAACCAACTCAATATAACAAAAGCTGAAGCCCTGGCTGGGTAGCTCAATTGGTTAGAGTGTCATCTGAGGTTATGGGTTCAATCCCCAGTCAGGGCATATACAAAAATCAACTAATGAATGCATAAATAAGTGGAACAACAAATTGATGTTTCTCTCCCTTCCTCTCTCTCTCAAATCAATAAGTTAAAAAAAAATTGTTTAAAGCTGCAGGGCGTAGCTTTCTACAAGTACCTAGGGCATTATCTTTAGCTAGAAGCTTGTACTTCTTCAGAGCTTGTTTAATCAAAGAGGAACGAGCAATTGACTCAGTCTCAATAGTTCTCTTGGACACAGCTATTCTATTTGTTTCCTAAATATGTATAGTTAATAACCTCAAACATGGTTCATTTTGGTATAGCCATGTCAGCCATTAAAAATATAGTCATGGACACAGATTAACCACATCTAATCTAATAATGAAGACTGATTTTATGGCCAGCCCTGGTGTCTGAGTGATTCCCAGGGCCCAGCAAAGGGACCAAGTTTCCAGAGCCTTGAAGACAAGGGGTAATACCCCAAAATACGGACTTATTTTCCACTCCACTTTCATTGGCCGAGCAGCTGCCAGGAACAAAGGCCACATCTCCCGTTACCTGGCAAACAAATGCAGTATTGCCTCACGAATTGATTGCTTCTCTGAGGTACCCACAAGTGTATTTGGGGAGAAGCTTCGAGAACAAGTGGAGGAGCGGCTATCCTTCTATGAGACTGGAAAAATTCCACGAAAGAATCTGGTGGTCATGAAGGAGGCAATGGTTCAGGCAGAGGAAGCGGCTGCAGAGATGACTAGGAAGCTGGAGAAACAGGAGAGAAAACGCTTGAAGAAGGAAAAGAAACGGCTGGCTGCGATTGCCCTTGCATCTTCAGAAAATAGCAGTGCACCAGAGGAGTGTGAGGAGACTAGTGAAAAACCCAAAAAGAAGAAAAAGCAAAAGCTCCAGGAGGTTCCTCAGGAGAATGGAATGGAAGACCCACCTGTCCCTTTATCCAAACCCAAGAAAAAGAAATCTTTTTCCAAGGAGGAGATGGTTAGTAGTGATCTTGAGGAGACAACTGGCAGTGGAAATCTCCCCAAGAGGAAGAAATCTTTCTCCAAGGAGGAACCAGTTAGTGACCTTGAAGAGGCAGGAAACAGGAGTGTCCCCAAGAAAAAGAGGAAATTTTCTTCCAAAGAGGAGCCACTCAGCAGTGGACCTGAAGAAGCTGCTGGTACCAAGAGCAGCAGCTCCAAGAAAAAGAAAAAGCTCCAAAAGCTCTCCCAGGAAGATTAGAACGGACAGTACTCTGGTGGGACACAACCACCCAATGACCCATCCCTTATGTCCCAATAAAAACAGATGCACAAGAAAAAAAAAAAAAGACTGATTTTATTTCTGCCACAAGTGAGAGTAGCCAACAATACTTCTGTGAATGACAGTCAGACCTCATCAAAATGATTGAAGCATATTATTCTTCTTAATTGAAAAATAATTATGAGCCTACCTATCTTCTTCCTCCTTCCTCCCTGAATAATTCAGTCTAAAAACCATTAGGTGGGAAAGTAAGAGTCCAGTTAGATGAGCAGCAGCAGTAGCCTATTGGGTATTAAAGCTTGAGGAGGGTAAAGAAGGTTCTGGTTCTATGTGGTGGCACCACTGTGGGGGCCTGGCATGAGTATGGGAGCCCAAGCAGGCATCCCTGGTTGAGGGGAGGCACTGGCAGCAACAGAGGACTTGTTATATGAAAGGGAGATTGGTTAAATAAATATATTGTAAAGGGAACCAGGTTTCTTAGGCTAGACAAGGGTCTCAAGTCAGAAAAGGAGAATATTGGAATGAATCCTGTAACAATAGGTTAGAATTGGAGGTATAAGGGTGAATATATATATATATATATATATTTTATATGATATATGATATGAGTATATAATAATACATATACATATACATATTTTTTCTCCTAATTCTGTTCACTGGGAGGACCTGGGAATAGTGGTACCCCAAGCAGACCACATCAGGTATTGATTTCTAAATACCATTCTCCAGTAAAAAATACTATTGCTCCTTGGAGAAAGGGCTGATTCAAGGGCTTGGGATAAAACATACAAGGTGAACCTGAAATACCTGGTTGTGCCAGGAAAGTGTAGACTACTCAAATAATAATGGGGACATGTCAAAAAGACACAAGAGTTAACTTGAAGGTATTCCCACTGGCCAAATCTGGGACAATTTGAACATCAAACTAAGTACAGTAATAACAAAATATTAGAATCCACCAAATAAAACAGGAATCTATGAGTCATTCTGATAGTAATAAATTAATTAAATGTGGAGAAAAAAAATTTTCTCAGAAAAAGATAACTAATAAATGTAGAAGGAATGATGGAATTAGAAAATGCCACTTAGTAATAGTCACAGTCATAATGAAGCCACAAAACATCAATGAACACTAAACACAATGGGTGAAAATTTTATGAGTAGGATACTTTTAGTCTCAAAGTACTTTTCCCAGGAAATACTCACTAATTACACAAGGAAAAAATAATTTTACAATGGAGAAACCTGGCAGACATCACCAAAATCAAGGAATCAAAGTTAACAGTAGTATTAATTGGACAAATTAATATAATGTTTAGGCTGATAGAATGCAATTAAAATATCACTTTTGTTGTAGTTCCTGACAAAAATATATAATAACCTGATTCGATCTAATTGTGAGGAAATATCAGGCATACCCAATTGAGGAACATCCTACAAAGTAACTGGCCTGTAATCTTGAAGTGTGAAGGTCATGGAAGTCACAGATATTGAAGGAGAGTAAAGCAACAAGACAACTAAATGTGACATGTGACTCTGGACTGGATCCTTTTGCTCTAAAGGATATTTTTGGGACAACTGGCAAAACTTGAACAGGGTCTGTGGATTATATGGTAGTAATGTATCAAATATTAGTTTCCTGACTCTGATGGCTCTGTTGTAGTTATCTAGGAGAATGCCCTTCCTGGTAGGAATCACATACTAAAGTATTCAGATCTGATGAGAAATTGTGTCATCAGCTAACTCTCAAATAGTTGGTAGGGTCAGGGTAGTTATTTGTACTATGTTCTCTCACCTTTCCTTTAAGTTTGACATGAATTTAAAAAAATTTTAATGAATCATTTGAAGCTATAGGAATGCACTCAGAATTATAGAGATGTCTGCTCTTACCACTTACATTCAACATTGTACACAAGATTCTAATTGGTGAAATGAAGTAAAAAAATAAATAAAAAGCATATATTTTGTAGTATAGGAAATGTAGAATGTCGCGGTCCCGTCCGGCAAGACCACGTGTTGTTGTGGAATGCTTGTCCTATATCCTCAGACAAGTGACAAATTCACACAGACTAAAGGAATCTGGTGGAGAAAAAGGGATGTCAAGCCACTCTCTAAGTGAGAGAGTGCTAGGGCTTGTGTGGCCGCTCTCTCAGAGAGAGAGAGAGAGAGAGAGTGTGGGAGAGGTCCAGAGCGGGCCAGAGAGTGAGAGAGAGGGCCAGAGAGAGGGTGAGAGTGTGAGAGAGAGCCAGCCTACATGGCCACTCTCTCTGAGAGAGAGGGAGAGAGGAAGAGAGAGAAGGCCAGGGAGAGAGGGTGAGAGTGTGAGAGGCCCAGAGCAGGCCAGAGAGTGTGAGAGAGGGCCAGCCTGTGTAGCCACTCTCTCTCAGAGAGAGAGAAGGCCTGGACCCCTTGCCTGGACAGGCTTTTATTGACACTCTAGGTACATTACATCCAGGATGGTTCTCATTAACTATGCACAGGTTCACTTTAGGTGGTTACCATAACAAAAGAAAGAATTGCTAATCCCTTTAAGATAAAGGTCATTTGCAAATGTAAAGGGAAAAGAGGTTAAACTGGTTATACCCAAACTTGAGAGGTTTAGCATAGATTTTAGGAAGTTACTTTAAAGATATGCAGTAAACATTTGTTTCCTCAATTCAAGGTGAAGGAGTTTTTAGCAAAAGCAAGTCTCAAAGCAGCCTAGGTACAATGCAGGCCTGATTCCC